>JAVJIF010028567.1:0-110409 GCA_038442645.1 Agave tequilana
ACATGATCATTAGTACTATAACTACATCAGTTAATCATCATCAAAACTAGAGTGATAGACCATGGGCAATAATCTCCCCATGTTTTGATGATGACAAAAATCATGAAGTTATATATATGGATGGATTGGTGAAGAGCTAAAAGCTCCTTAACTCATGCATAAACACATAAAAATATTCAATAAAGAAGCTCTAAAACAAGCAAGCAAACATATATGTAAAACATAAAACATGCATATCTAAACACAATTTCTCTCCCCTTTTTGTCAATTCATCAACAAAGAGGTAAACAATGCAAAGTAAGATTATATGCGATATAAATTCATGATCAGGAGAGACGATAAGTTAACTCCCCTTGCATATATGTATTACATAGGAAGGGATGACTAATCCCTAACCCACAAAAGTATAATATACAATGTATAGATGGAGATATTAAACCTTCCGACATCGTGTACTATATAGAGAAAATAAGTCAAGCTCTTCTTTATATAGTACACTTGTAATACCCTTTGCATATAGACAATAAAAATCAAAACAATTTTGTATGAAATATACATGCGTAGAAATTGAACTTAATTGAAATTAAAACAATAGATTTTAGAAATCAAATGTAAATTTAAAAATAATTGAAAAAATTTAAACATGGATATTTTTGAAACAAACATACCAATTTACAAAATAAAATAAATATCAATTGCAATAATTGGCACTAATTGAAATTTAAACAAAAAATTGAAATTTAAACAAAAAAACAAAATCAATTTTCCATCATGCAAACACTTTGGACCAATTGGAATCGGATACCAGTAGAAATTTAAAAACATCAATTGAAAGAATTTTCTTCCTTTTGAAATACAAAACAAGTGCATAAGCATGTTAAAAGCAAATCAATTTTTATTTGAAATGAAATCAAGCTTAGTATGTGACAATTGTGCTGTTAAGAAACATGTATGGATATTGTTGAACATGCACAATCAATCAAATCATATACGTGTATGAATATCATTATAACTTGAATACTAATTGAAATTTAAATCAATTGAAACTTAGGCATACATTTATAGATAAAAATGAATGTGTATACAAAATTAAACACCATGTGAATCATGCGTATAACTCATTTTATCATCAACTTACATGCAGTTGTAAAAAGAATAATCAAATAAATCATAAAATGCATGACCAATCTAATCATATATGTATAGCAATATCATCAATTTAGGAATATACATATAAAAGCAATCTTGAGATGAGTACACAAGGATCAAATGTCATGAAAATTAAGTGTGTATATCATTGCACCGACCAAACATATATATCTTATTTAAATTTATCGAGTATATGAAGTATATATGCACAAGCACCCATCGAACTGCCCACTACGAGTAGACATTTTCAAAAATAGTTAGCTGAAAATAGTTGAAAATAATTTAAAAATACTACCATGTAAAGAAAATAGTTTGAATTTGATTCAAAAACTATATCAATTTTAAAACAAAATATTTTTAAAGAATTGCATGTAATAAATGTAAGAATCATTAAAAATAAGATATACACATATAACTAAACTCGAAATTTGAGTATACAAAAGATATGAATCATGTTAGACATAAAATTAAGAGTGTGTCTCAAAGCTATATAAATATATCACAAGTTCTAACAAAATTTGCATTCAAATATGTAATCAAAATAAAAACAATATATGCTTGTAAGTAACGAATTAAGGCATATCTAAACTAAAGTGGAGGATAGAGATAGTTTTCGATACCGATAAGGCTAATTTCTATTTCTCCAAGCCAAGATGGTCTTTCCACCTAAACTTCTTGATAGTGATGCACTAAGTTTATCTATCCATCAAGCTCCAATAGGCATCCATCCCTAAGGCATCAAAACTTTTTCACGTTTTCAGATAGCCCACACCTACATCAAATGCAATTGGCTTGGACTTTGGTACTCATATCTTTTGGGTCCTTGGATGTTAGCATTTCTAACCCAAATATTTTTATATGAAATATTTATCTTATCAAAACAAAACTTAACAAGGTGACCTTTGCGGTCACAATATGAACAATGATACACATGGGCATACTTATGGGTATGATGTGTATGTGCATGCCGTGTAGCATGTGCATGAATATTTGGAGCTTATTTCTTTTGTAACAAGGATTCTAATTTCTTATGGTCAGAAGCACATTTGCTCAAGGTTGAGCCCAAGCGATCAAATCTATTCTTTAAAGCACAAATTTCATTTTTATCAAAACTAGGAGTCTAGCTTTAAATGAAACTTTATAAGCATTAAAATACTTTTTGACATTTTCAAGAGAAATAGATAATTTTTCTTTTCCCTTTGAAACCATTTTGAATTGATTTTGCAAAATCATTTTTTTCTTTTATTTTGAAAATTTCTTTTTAAGCAAATCATAATTATCGGAAAGTTATTCAAATGCTTCTCTTAACTCATCAATGCTAAAATCATCATAATCTAAATTAGATTCCAAGTTTACCTTAAGGGGTTCTCTCCTTGGACCATGATGTATATAATTGCGGAATCAATCTCACATTTGGATTCACTATCCGAATCCCAATTGTGGCTTTGAATGCTTTCTTTTGCTTCCTCTTTTGGGTCACTTCTTCTTTCACTCATGTTGTACATTCTTCTCATGTTCTTCACTAGAGAGTGAGTTCTTCATCTTCTTGTTGTTCATCTTCGGAGGTGGTAGGAGTGGCAACACAATTCTTCTTGTGTTCTCTTGAAGAGGCCTTGAATGCAACACCAATCTTCTTATGTGGCTCACGATCTTTTCTTTCCTTCATCTTCATTTCGTGAGTCTTCAAGTTCCCCACGAAAGTGGTGAAGTCCATTTTCTCTTTGTCATTGAGCTCTTTTAAGGTGATAGTTTTTACCTCCCAAAATTTCAGAAGTGCTCTAAGGATCTTTCGCACTTTTTATCATTTGAAATGTGTTTTACCTAAAGAAACTAGTCCATTTGTAATAGCGGTAAATCGGGTAATCATTTGATCAATAGATTCACCATTAAGCATATAAAAATTATCATATTGTGAATTAACAAATCAATTTTTGCTTTCTTCACTTGTGATGTGTCTTCATGTGTGGTGGTCAAATATTTCCATATAGGGCCTGTTTGGTTGTCGTAACTGGCCGTAATTCGTAAGTGGTAATTGGTAAAGTCTTTTACAGTTGTAAATGAGTTACATGCATGTAAGCTTTATGGTGTTTGGTTGGTAATATAAAGTTGTAAGTGGAAAAGTGTATTGTGTTTTACGATGTTTGGTTGTCTTAATGTGTAAGTCGTAAGTGAAAAAGTGACCACAAATTAACTATATGGTGATTTAAAAAGTTTTAATATTGCAAATAATATTAAAAATGCTAAATATTAAAAAAATTAATATTAATATAAAAAAATAATAAAAATTTGCATGACACACAAAATTAACTGTAACTGGGCTGTAACTGAGTGGTATTGAGTTGCAAGTGAGTGATATTAGATTGTGTAAGCTTTTTACGAATTACGGTCCAAACAAACGCCGTAGTTGTAACTGGGTTGTAAGTCATTTACGATTTACGGACTTTTACGCGAAACAAACGGCCCATATTATAGACCGATGTGCAATTGATGACCCGAGATAGATCGCCATCATTAAGTGCTTGCATCAAAGCATATGATGTCTTTGCATTAGCTTCATATTCTTTGATGGTACTATCGAACCAACTGTCATTATCACCAAATACGGGTTCAACAAAGTCTTTTGTAATAGTTTTGGCCACTCTACTTCCTTGGGATTTAAGAAAGAGAGTCATCTTAACTTTTCAAATAGGAAAGTTGAGGCCATCAAACTTGTGCGTATAATCAATAGATCTATTGGCCATGTGTGTGAAAACAAGAAATGTGAACAGCAATAATAATGATCACTCCAGGGTGATTAAACCAAATATCAATAGCACCAAGCTCTGATACCAATTGAAATCACCTAAGGGGGGAGTGAATATATGATATGCTAGTCAAGTGCGGAATTTAAAACTATTAAATACTAAAAACTATTACACAAATAATGACTATGAAGTGAAGCCGAATTTCCGGTGAAGGACTCTAAAACTTCTCCTTAATTTCCTCTTGAATAAGAGTTAAGGGCTTTAATAGTTTTCTTGATTCAAACAAGTGTAAGCATACAAACTATAACAAATACAATGGATAGATAATTATAAGCAATTAAAATCTCACACAGCAATTAAGCACAACTGATATCAAACATGTAATGATAAGCACAATATGAGCATGCAAGATGTATAAACAAGTGAGTAAAGAGATAGAGAGAAGACAATCGCAAACACGGAGATTTGTTTTGAGGTTCGAGTAATTTGCTCTACGTCCCCGCCTTCACTGCAATGAATGATTTCCACTATACCTCGATCCCGTAAGATCACCAACGCAACAAGTTTTCTCAAGAACTCTTAGACCCAAAGTCCCTCACTCGGGCCGCAACACCTACAATAGGAGCTCGCAAGCTCACTTCAAGCCCGCAACCTCAATCACTTGATTACAAAGAATGGAAACACTTGAGATCAAGATTCTTGATCCTCAAGAAAAACTCTTTCACAAACACTTGATTCTTATAGAATAGATTTAGGAGTGAAAGCTCAAGCTTGTGTGGGAAAACTTGAAATTTTTGAGTAGAAGTTCTTTTGAAAACACTTGTGAAACTTCTCTGAAGTACAAGAATTTTCAGCACAAAAATCAATTTCCCAAAAATGTATTTTCAAAAACTTTTTCAAAACTCAAATACATGAAGAATAAGCTTGAAAAACTTTAAAAATCTTTTCTGAAATGATGTGAATGTTTTAGGCTAAAAATTATGTTGTTAGTTACATGAACAACACCCCTATATATAAGTTTACTAAATATAGCCATTAGAGAAACCAAATCTAGAAAATTAACACATAAAACACATTTTAGATTTTAGTCAAACAGTAAACAGAGTAAATGAGCTGTCGACAGTCCAAGTGAGCTGTCGAAAGCCCAGTGTGCAACGACTTTATTTTTAGCCGCTGCAGAGCTCACATGTCGATAGCCTAATAAGACTATCGACAACTGACTGATACATTAATATATCAGCTTTCGACAGCTGATGAGAGCTGTCGACAACCATCTCTGAAACACTGAAAACTTAACTCTCTGTAAAACCCTGTTGATAGCCTCTTTTAAGGTTTGTCGACAACCCGGTCATCAGAGCTGTCGATAGTTCTATTGAGCTGTCTACAAGAGAGTTAAAACTTAGAAATATTTTTTAAACAAGTTCCTTTAAACTACTGTAAAACTGAAAAACGAGTTAAATGAAGATTCAAACTATTTTATGTAAACCATAAAAACAAATTAAAACTTTTGTTTTGAAAACCAATATCAAACTTGTGTGTGTAAGCTTGAGCAATCAAAACTAAACTATACTTTATATAAATTCTAAACTTACAAACTCTAGACTCAAGTCTTCTTCTTGATGTGATCGTTCTCTCCATCTTGGCTTAATTCAAACTTGATTCCTTCAAGTTAGACTCTTTTTTGATCTTTATGCTTGAGCTCTTGAATCAACATGTTTTAACTTGAAGACGCTAACACCAACTGGGATCTTGATTAATATCTGAGATTTAAATAACACAAGATCATTAGTAGTATAACCAGACAAGTTAATCATCATCAAAACTAGAGTGATGGGCCTTTGGGCCAAGGTACTCTAGACGGTCGACCAAGCGGTCGGCCGCTGGCTCCAACAACTAGTTTTCTAGCCGTTGGCGGTTGACTAGGCGGTCGATCACATTGCTGCCAAAGGCAACAATTTGTCTATAATGGCTAGTTTTTGAATTTATAGTTTTTGTTTTTAATTCCAAACGATTATATCTTATTTTATTTGGGTTTAAACATGTTCTTAATGATTGTAATTAGTCTCTAATGGGCTCATTCTATTCCTTATAAATATGACCCATTATAGAGAGTTTCATGACAAGTTTTTGAAAGAAAATTTCAAGTTTTAGTATTTGAAAAGATTTGAAAAATTAGGAAAACAAGCTTTTAGGAAAAAATCAGTTTTTGTGCTACAAATTTGTACATCTTCAAAGGGTTTCCCAATAGTTTTTCTTGAGATATCCACTTTTAAATTCTTAGTTTTTCTCACACAAGCTTGATCCAATCTTCTTTATCTACTCGATAAAAGCTTTATTTGTAAGAGTACATTGTTTATGGTCAAGGAGATTGATCATCAAGTGTTCATCATTGTATTTGAAGCGGATGGAGGTTGCCCGAAGTGAGCTTGCGGGCTCGTCATTGCAGGTGTTGCGGCACTGAGTGAGGGACTTGCAGGTCAAGAGTTCTTGAGGTAACTTGTATTGTTGAGTGATCTTGCGGGATTGTGCATAGTGAAATCCTTCATTGTGATGAAGGCGGAAACGTAGAGCAAGTGTCTCGAACTTCGAAACAAATTTCTCGCGTTTGAGATTGATCATCATCTCTCTCAACGTAACTCAACTCACTCTAGTTTATATCTTGCCTGCTATTACTTGCCTACTTTACATATGCTTGATATAGTTTTATATGGTTACACTTGTTTGAACCAAGAGAGTAATTAAGCACCTCAACTCTTATCAATTAGGGACCTCGAGGAGAAGTTCTAGAGACCTTCACCGGGAATTCTGTTTCACTCTTTGGTCTATTTATATGTTAGTTTTATCTAGTACAAGTTTTTAAATTTCGCATTTGATTAGCACATTACCTATTCACCCCCTTCTATGTGACCTACAATTGGTATCAGAGTTTGGTGCTCTTGATATTCGGTTTAACCACCATAGAGAGATCCTTAGTTTGCTAATCAGTATATTCGATTTACACACACATGACATACATTAGTGTTAAATCTAGCATCTATTAATCACCAAATTTGATGGATTTAAGATTCCCATATGGAAGGTTAGATGACCATTTTTCTTCAATTTTTGGGTAGTCATGTAGCCAAGGCCATATCTAAACCCTTTATTTGTTTCGAGGGTGATGAGGACTCAAAGTCCCGAATTACTGTTAAGTAATATGATGCCATTCCAAAGCCATTATGCATTATTACAAGCTTTTAACGATGATGATATATCTAGAGTTATAAATTGCACATCCTATCATATTTGACAAGTTTTGATCACCACTCATGAAGGCACTACACAAGTGAAGAAAGTAAAGATTGATTTGCTTAATTCATAATATGAAAGTTTTTATATGCTTGATGGTGAATCTACTAATGAGATGCTTATTCGGTTTACCACTATTACTAACAGACTCGTTTCTTTAGGTAAACCCATCTCCAATAATGACAAAATATTGCGGAAGATTATTAGAGCACTCCCTAAATCTTAGGAAGTCAAAGCTATCACCTTAAAGGAGTTCAAAGACAATGAAGAAATAAACTTCTCTGCTTTCAGAGAGAACTTAAAGACCCATGAAATGGAGATGAAGGTAAGAGAAGTTCGTGGGCCACAAAAGGAAACTAGTGTTGTGCTCAAAGCATCCCCACGAGAGCACAAAAACAAAGACTTAACTGCATCAACTATCTCGGAGGATGATGAGCAAGATGATGAACTTATTCTCCTTGTGAAGAACATGAGGAGAATGTACTACAAGAGATTGGGATTCAGATAATGAATCTAAAAAAGAAGATGATTCCGCACACATGTTTTATGGTCCAAGGGATGACCCCCTTGAGGTAAACTCAGAATCCGATTTTGATGAAGATGATAAATTGTCATATGATGATCTTGCCATGTGTTGTGAAGAATTATTTGAAAAAATGATCTGATGCAAAAACTTGAAATTGAAGAAAATTGATGTTTTATCTTCAAAACTTAACTTTGTTTTAAAAGAAAAAGAAGCGATATCAAAATAAAATGATTCTTTTAAAAATCAAGTTGAGTTGATTTTCAAAGAAAATGATTTTGTTTCTCATACAAATGTTGTTTCTTCTTCTATTGACAAAAATGAGATTTGTGTTTTAAAGAAAAGTCTTAAACTAATGTGCTTTTGATCATAATAGATTGAAATTCATGTTTCGCAAGAAACATGCTCCTTATGTGCATGCACACACTCCACAGTGTACACATGCACACACTCATGCCAATATATATACTTGCTCACATTGCGGCCTTAAACGCCATCTTGTTAAGTTTTGCTATAATAGATTAAACTTGCAACTAGAATGTTTGGGTTTGAAATACTAACTCCAAAGACCCAAAAGGATTTGGGTACCAAAATCTACATCAATTGTATTTGTTGTAGGTGTGGGCTCATATCTTATATGATTTAATTGACTATTCATTGACATGTGCATGTAGGATGGTGATAAAAATGAGTTATATACTTGATTTACATGATATTTGATTTTTGTATACTTATTCATGTTTATTTATATATTTATGCATCAAATTTCAAGTGATATTAAATTTCAATTGAGATACATACATATATATGATTGATTGATTGTGCTTGATTTAAAATTATTCATGCATGTTTTTGTACATGTTCTTTAGCATAAATTAATTTCTTGCTAAGTTTATTTCATTTCAATTGTTATCATGGATTTTCATTTCAGTAGGTATCATGGAGTGATATCATTTTTAATTGGTATCATTATTTCTTAAGCTTATACAATTATTTTGTTATTGTTTTGAAAAGAGGGAGAAAATTTTTAAATGGATTCGTTTTGATTTTACTCCTTTTTCTCTAAATAGAGGGATAAATTTAAATTGTTTTGATTTCAATATTCAATTTATATCACCAAATTATTTTGTTAAATTACATGTATATTGAAATTGTTTTGATTTAAATTGGTATTTCAATTGATATCATTTTAAATCTCTATTGATTTTAAATTTCAATTGCTTGTATGAATTTATTTCAATTGGTATCAATATCTTTTGCATGTTTTCAAATTGGTCTAAGATTTCAATTGGTATTCTAAATTGGTATTGGTTTATCGAGAATTTATAATAGGTTTCTAAAAAATTTTCAATTGATATCTGTCATTTTGATATGTATTGCTTATATGCAAGGGAGTTAACTTGATATTGTTAGACTTATTAGTTTTAAAGTCTAATTTATTTTGGGCCTAATCAAGTCAATTGGATATTTGCACCCGCCCACTTAACCTATGTTGTTTGACCCAATAAAGAATTGATCAAACCTAAATGGTTTGGGTCTAGACACGTTTTCAATTACACTTAGCCATGAGTGTATTTAAATTAGAATGTGGGACTCATCTACACGTGTGGAACTCGTGTTATAAATCAAGGGCCTAGATCTATGATGAGTTGAACTAGGGTTTCTTGATGCTATATATATCATGAGTAGGGTTCCCTCTCCACCAACAAGAATAATCATCTCTCTCTTAGAGGCCTCTCATCTCCTCTAAGGATAAAGAAGAGAACTTGGTGGCTGGAGAGAAGAATCCTCTCCCTCAACTCCGCGCCTTCGAGATCGTGCAATATTCGGCATCCTCGCGATGGAATCAGGTATGCCTAAAACCCTCCTTCCCTTTGATCATGATAAAGAGGCTTACAGTATATGTGTAGATCTTGTATGGAATAAATTTAGATCTAACAATTGGTATCAGAGCCTCCTCTTTATCAGATCATAGGATCTACAGAAATTATGATCTCGATCTATAAATATCATAAAAAAAAAAATATCTCCTTTGATTCAATAAATATTTTGTGTCTCATATGTTGGATCAAAAAGGTTAAAGGAGTGATTTTTATTGAATTTAACATGTATATATATTTTTTTATGAAATTTGATTTGTGTGTTATTCTAAATTAATAATAATAATAAAAAAAAATGGTACACTGTCGGCTGCATGCAAGCAATTTGCATGCAGCAAAGATTACAAAAAAAAAAAAAAAAAATTGCCTGCCTGTGTGCATGCAGGTGCTTGCAGGCGCCTGCATGCAACGATTAAAAAAAAAAAAAAAAAAAGGCATGCCCTGCATGCATGCAGACATGTGTCTGCATGCATGCACATGTAAGGCAAACCGGGTATTGTGAAGAATAATTTAAATTTTAAAAAAAAAAATTGATTAATTATTTAGGATTTCCTTAATTTGGGATTATGAGATTAATTAGGATTCAAAATTTAGAGATTGAATTTTACTCTAATAAGGAAACTTACTCCTAATTAATCTCATATTAATTTTCAATTGGGATTGTTGAGATTGATTTGGGTATTATGATTGAGATATAATTCTAGTCTATTAAGGATATTTTGGGATAGAATTCTACTCAAATAAAGAAACCTAATCCCAATCAATCTCACATAAAGCTAATTGGGTTTTTATTCAGTTTATTTAAACCCAGCCCAATAAGAAAGGAAACCAATAACTTAACCATTGCGGGTCGGGTCTGATTCAGACCCGATAAGCACTGCAGACCCGTTTTGCCAATAGAAACTTCAATTAGCCGTTACGGGCTCATACGACCTCTGTTTTGGGCATGTAAATAGCCGTTTCGAAGCTCTTGACGAGCACTACAGTATTACAGGCATTAGACATGACAAAACAGTAGTTAGTTGATATAAAGAAGGCATTGAAGTGTTTGTTTATCATGATTATGTGTACCCTTACATGCTTCCGCTTTATCATCAATATTATATTGCTTATATTGTCTAGCATAATGAATATTGATGTATACTACAGTTAATAACACACAGATAAAGATATATACGTGTTCAAGCTAAAGAATTTATAAAAGAGCTTATTTAATTGCGTATGTAGTTCATGCGGACAATAGCCGGCCCAAAGGAAGACTATTGTTTGGCCGAATTATGTACGGCGTCGGATACTTGATGTGGGTAATGCAAGTGGGAGAACCTTGATGTGTGGTAATCGGCCCAAAGGAAGGTTATCACACTATTGGCCCATATTGCATTACCCCCATCAACTAGTCCGATGGCGAAACAAGAATACAGATGCATAAATTTGTGTGGTCCATGCGTGTGGCAATCGGCCCAAAGGAAGGTTGTCATTATGGCCGGGTCATTACATATATTATATGGCCAATATAGATTACTTAAACTTTAGGACCAATCCTATAAAGTGACAGTCGGCCCAAAGGAAGGCTGTTCTCTTACATAGGACCTAGACTTTAGGATATCTATATTGGGCCAGTACAGTGTTGGCATATAGAGACACAACTTGTTCTGAAAGTTTAACCGGCAGCTCTATCGGTTAGACTGGTTGCATTTTCTAAAATTCATTTTTTTTATGGCTATTACAGTAGAATTTTATTAAATGCAATGTTTATGTTAAACTGATGAGAAATTGTACACTTATGTAGTTTAAATTGAATGGTACAAACTTTAAGAAGTGGTAAGACCAGTAAATGATCGTTCTTGAATTCATGCACCTAGAGTACACCTTAAAGATTGATGGATCTCTACTATCACTAATAAAAGTTCAGTAAAGAAAAGGTCAATTATGGTACGTGGGAGAGATCTTACAAGAGGTGTCTAATGGTCATAAAGTACACTATTCCTATAACTATTAGAAGTGCTATGCCCGATAAAGTCAGTGCTCACTTAGCATCCAGGGTAAACTTCTAATAAGAAAAGGAAAGTGAAACTAAAGGAGGAACATAAACATCACTACAGTGGCTGATCCTAAGTGGCAAAAGTGCAGAAAAATAGCCTAAGGTCATTGCATACTTTTTCTGTAAGAAAGTAAGCCACCTCAAGTAGGAATGCATAAAGTATCAAAATGACTATTTAGCGGGTATATCTCATATTTATGTTTTGTTTTGAGATTAATTTAGCTATAGTGCCACTTTATAAATTATGAATAGATAATTCACATAAGCGATTCAATGCGGAACTTCCAACCCAAAGGAGGCCCAGCCCAGCTGAGCGATACGTATACATAGGTGATGGAAATAAAATTGCAATTAAAGCTATTGGAGTTTGTAGGCTTAAATTAGATTCTGGTTTTTTGTTTTAGATTTGGATGAGACTTTATATGTACCGTCCTTTTAGGCGGAATCATATTTCTATTTCATTTGTTAGACAGATCTAGTTTTGCTGTCACTCTTGATAATGAAATGCTTAGTCTACTTTCCAAACCTAAAGTTGTTGGTACTAGAATTCTAATTGATGGCTATATAAATTGAAACTTCATGCTTTATATACTGAATCTCTATATGTGAATAGCATAGGCACTAAGCGAAATTAATTAAAGAAACATTAGAAAGTTTGGTACTAGACGAAGTTCAAGTGTCTTAATTTGGTGTATACAGACATTTGTGGTCCATTCCCTACAGCTTCTTGGAATGGCCATGAATATTTCATCACTTTTACAGACAATTACTCTCGTTATAGGTACCTGTACTTGTTCCATGAGAAATCTCAATCATTGGACATGTTTAAAGCCGTTAGATCTGATCATGGTGGTGAGTACTATGACAGATATGACGATTAGGTAAATGTCTAGAATCATTTGTCAATTTCTAAAAGAGTGTTATTGTCACTTAGTATACCATATCAGGGACACCTCGTCAAAAAATGGGTATTGCTGAGAGATAAAATCACACATTAAAGGACATGGTTAGGAGTATGATAGCTCACACTACTCTACCAGAGTCATTATATATTGAAGCCTTAAAAATGGTTGTCACCTCCTTAATAGAATACCTAGCAAAACAGTAACTAAAACCCATATGAGTTATGGACTGGGAATCTCTCAGTATTAGGCATCTATATGTTTGGGGTTGTCCAGTGGAAGCTCGGCCATATATACCATATGAGAAGAAGTTGGACTCAATGACAGTTAGTTGTTTATTCGTAGGGTATTCTGAGAGGTATAAAGGCTTTAAGTTTTATTGTCCCTCCACTAAGAACATAAAGACGGATTGCTAAATTTTTTTGAGAATATTCAGAACAGTGGGAGTCAACTACATAAAGATTTCATATTTAAGAAAGAACATATTGTTATACCCATGACAATTGTTCCAAATGATAAAGTAGTTGTTCCACTTCAAGATGAAAATACAGTTACATCCTTACAAGATACATATACAGTTCATCCTGAAGTAGATCATGCTGGTGAGGTAGAAACTGAAAATTCTCAACCACAAGTGCCTAGGAGATCAGTCATTACAAATGACTATATAGTTTATCTCCAATAGCATGAGTTTGACATAAGGCTAGAGGATGACCCCGTATTCTTAAATGAGGCCAAACTCAACATTCACTCCAATAAGTGGTCAAATGCCATGAAAGATGAGTTAAAATCCATAAAGGACAAAGATGTTTGGGATTTAGTAGAGTTGCCTGAAGGAAAGAAACCGATTGGTTGTAAATGAGTATTCAAAACCAAGCGGGATTCGAAAGGTAATGTCAAAAGGTATAAGGCACATCTTGTCACAAAGGATTCACTCAAAAAAAAAAAAAAAGAAGCATTGACTATAAGGAGACTTTCTCCCTAGTTTTCATTAAGCATTCTTTGAAGATTATTATGGCACTGGTGGTTCACTTTGACCTGAACTTATACCAAATGGATGTTAAGATTGTCTTTCTTAATGGTAGCATTGAGAAGAAATTTATATGGTGCAACCATAAAGTTTTAAAGTGAAAGTTTCATAATATTTGGTTTGCAAATTAAAGAAATCTATTTATGGTTTAAAGCAAGCATCCCGTCAATAGTATTTGAAATTTGATCAAGTAATATCCGACTTTGATTTTAAGGAAAATATAGTTGATCAATGCATTTACCATAAATTTAAAGGGAGTAGATTTATATTTCTTGTGCTATATGTAGATGACATTCTATTAGCAAGTAACGATATAGATCTTCTACTTGAGATCAAGAGTTTTCTCTCAAAGAATTTTGAGATGAAAGATCTTGGAGACGCTTCTTTTGTGATAGGCATCCAGATTCAACGTGACAGGACACGTGGAATATTAGGTTTATCACAAAAGGCCTATATCGATAAAGTGCTAGATAGATATGGCATGAAGAATTGCTCTTTGGGTGATGCGCCTGTCACTAAGGGAGATAAGTTAAGTCTACTCTAATGTCCCAAGAATGATCTACGGAAAGAGCAAATGAAAGACATTCCATATGCATTGGCGGTTGGATGTCTGATGTGTGCTCAAGTTTGTACCCATACAGAATAGCATATACCATTGAGAAACTTGACAGAAACTTGATCAATCATGGGATTGATCTCTGGAAGACTGTCAAGAAGGTAATGCGATATCAATAGAAGACTACATGAAATCTGATCAGTTGCAGCTGATCAGATACACAGATTCAGATTATGCTGTATGTATCGACAATAGGAAGTCCACTTCATGTTATATTTTCCTTATTGTAGGAAGATGGTGGATTTAGTCGAGAGGCCATTACAGCTACACTGTGATAATAAAAGCTATAAAGCTCTACTATAATAGTGACAAGAGTTCAGTAAAGTCAAAGCATATCGACATCAAGTTTCTTGTCATCAATGATAAAGTTCGGAATCATATTTTGTCTGTTGATAGTGATGACACTATTCTTAACATTACAGATTCACTCCTTAAAGGACTTTCACCTAAAGTATTCTTAAGAGCATATTGCTCATATGGGGATGACTAGTCATTATGATATCCTGATTTTGTGGGAGTGGATAATTTTATGTAACAGACATTATTTCTAAGTGCACTTTATGGATATTTATTGATTCTGATAAATAAATTTATAACTGCTTTTCCTAAAGTTTACTTTTGCGCATTTGAGTTTGTTGAATTAGCAGTTAGACTCGTTGGAGTCATAAAGTGAGACTCGTTGGAGTCATAAGGCTAGACTCGTTGGAGTCATAAAGTGGAAACCAGTTGGAATTGTACCTTATTTGATCAGAGGACATTTCCATGCCACACGTCCACATTTGATCTATGTCGTTAGGGGTTCTGAAACTTGTGATGTGGAAGGTCCTACCTCGATTATACAGAAGGTAACGATCGCCATGTTCGGTGGCAGGACTCTTAATGGACCAGATTGTTTTGAAACGTGGTTTGTCGGCGGTTAAAGTTTTTTTTTGACGTCATAAAGTTATGCATAATATCTATTCAGTATGACTTGCTTGGCCCAAGTGGGAGATTGTTAGACTTATTAGTTTTAAAGTCTAATTTATTTTGGGCCTAATCAAGTCAATTGGATATTTGCACCCGCCCACTTAACCTATGTTGTTTGACCCAATAAAGAATTGATCAAACCTAAATGGTTTGGGTCTAGACACGTTTTCAATTACACTTAGCCATGAGTGTATTTAAATTAGAATATGGGACTCATCTACACGTGTGGAACTCGTGTTATAAATCAAGGGCCTAGATCTATGATGAGTTGAACTAGGGTTTCTTGATGCTATATATATCATGAGTAGGGTTCCCTCTCCACCAACAAGAATAATCATCTCTCTCTTAGAGGCCTCTCATCTCCTCTAAGGATAAAGAAGAGAACTTGGTGGCTGGAGAGAAGAATCCTCTCCCTCAACTCCGGCGCCTTCGAGATCGTGCAATATTCGGCATCCTCGCGATGGAATCAGGTATGCCTAAAACCCTCCTTCCCTTTGATCATGATAAAGAGGCTTACGTATATGTGTAGATCTTGTATGGAATAAATTTAGATCTAACAGATATCTCATATATATAAAGATTTATGATGAGTGTATTATATAAAGAGAGCTTGACCTCTCTTCTTTATATCATACATGTGTATAGGGAGAGTTTAACATCTCCGTCTATATATTGTATATTATGCCTACGTGATTAGGGTTTAACCATCTCTTCTCCATAATGCATGTATGCATGAGGAGTTAATGTCTTTGTTCATCATGAATTTATATCACATATAACTTGTTTGTTTTCTTTACTTTTTTTGATGAAGTGATAAAAAGGGGGAGAGAATTTGAGTGTTTACATATGCATGTTTGAGGTTTATGCTTATATTTATATGTTTAATTAATGTTTATTGATCTTTATTGAATATCTTGTTGTTTATTTGCTATGCATGAGTTAAAGGGGAGCTTTTACAGAACTTTTTACTAATCCATGTGTATATAACTCCATGCGTTTTGTCATCATAAAAAATGGGGAGATTATTGGCTCAAAGGTTCACCACTCTAGTTTTGATGATGATTAACTCATGTAGTTATCGTACTAATGATCTTGTGTTATTTTAGTTTCATATATTAATCAAAATCTTAGGTCGGTGTTTGGCTTCTTCAAAGAACTCAAAGTCAAGTTTAAAGCTAACGCGTGTTGATTCAAGAGCTCAAGCAAAAGAACACATTAAAAACTCAAGAAGGAGTCTAGATCGAAAGAATCAAGTTTGATCAAGTCAAGATGAAGGAGATGATTTTAAGAAGAAAACTTTAGTTTGTAAGGATGTTTAGTTTTTTTTGTAAATTTTAAATTAGACTTGATTGCTTAAACTTGCACACACAAAAGTTTGATATTGTTTTTCAAGATCGAAACCAAAACTTCTGGTTTACCCGTTTTGGCTTAACTAGTTTGTGTTTTGGATTTCTGAAAAGAAATTCTCAAAAACAAGTTCATATTGTTTTATATATATATTGGATTTATTTATACACATTGGTACTTCAAATGAGTTTGAGAAACTTATTTTTGTGTTTATACACGTTTTGAAAAAACTTGTTTTTTCAATTTAAAGTTTATTTTTTGGAAAAATAATTTTTAATATAGTTTTTATTTTAAAATTGTATTTAATATCTCAAAAGAAGATTACATGTTTATTATATATGTCAATTTTTTAATCACACATATTCATGCTCAAATGTATTTATAAGAACTTATTTTTGTAGATTTTATAGAAATTTAGTTTGATTTTAAAAGATTTTTTTAAAAGATCAAAAAATATATTTTTGGCCTAGACCGGTTGACCGGTGGTGTGACAAGACACTTGCTTGTGTACATGGTCAATCGGGCGGTCGACCAGACATGCACATATGCATTGGCTTGTGCATGCGGTCGACCGTTGGGCAGCTGTGCTGGACGGTCGACCAGCCGGTCTACCGCTAGTTATGCAGAGCATAATAGTCTGCCCTGGACTATCGATCGGGCGATCGACTGCTAGCTCCAACGGCTAGTTTTCTAGCCGTTGGCGGTTGACCGCACTACTGCCATAGGCAGCAATTTGCCTATAACGACTAATTTTTGAATTTTTGAATTTTGTTTTTATTCCAAACGGTGTATCTTACTTTATTTGGGTTTAAACATGTTCTCAATGATTGGGATTAGTCTCTAATAGGCTCATTATATTCCTTATAAATAGGACCAACTGTAGAGAGTTTCATGGCAAGTTTTTTAAAGAAAATTAAAATTTTGAGTTTTTGAAAAGATTTGAAAAAAAAAAAAATCAAGAAAACAAGTTTTTGGGAAAAATCACTTTTGTGCTACAAATTCCTACACCTTCAAAGAGGTTTTCTCAATAGCTTTTCTTGAGATTTTTTGCTTTCAAATTTAGTCTTCCTGACACAAACTTGTGCCAATCTCCTCTATTTACTCTAGAGAAGCTTTGTTTGTGAGACACTGTGTAACGCCATCTCTTCCAGTGTCCCATACCACTGGCAGTTCATACTGGAGCCCGCACTCCAGTCGAACCCATCCGGACATGGCCTACGGGTACCATTATCCAAACGGAGAGTGACCAAATAACAAGTGTTCCCGATATCACTATTGTGCATACTGTTTTATTATGTTAATTGGAAACCCATGGTCGAGGAGCTCTTATTGGGTGGGTGTATCCCGTGCATACCCGGGACAACGGCCTTACCAGATCCCTGGCTGTTGAGACCAGGGCCAGCCCGCTAGGGCTGTAACATGTAACGGGAATCTCAATGAGCTAAAACATAACGGGAAACGGGAGCTCGTGAGTAACATATGGTAGCCAGCACTACCCCGTCCCCTGCAATGGGACAAACAATATGGATCCATGACATCCACCTGATATGATCTAATCAACCGTCAAGTCTCCCCTTCCCCAGTTATCTTTATGATCTGATATTTAAAGTATACAGTATAATAAGAACAACTACAGTGCATGATACACGTAACATGAGAACAGGACCTGAGCTCTGTTGATCGCACATAACAATATAATGGGAAACGGGACAATAGATGTGGGATTCCACATATTGCATATCAATAGCTCTCATGTCCAGTAACGGGAATATCAATAACAAGAATATCAATAGATGTAACGGGAAACAATCATGTAACAGGAATACATGAGTATGACATGCAATATGAACGGTGATCCATATGACAAGAATAGAGAAACCATGTATGCATGTGTAACAGGGATGCCGAGAATCTATGTAGAGAAAGAAACAGAGAAAAGAAAAGGAAAGAAAAGAAGAAGAAGAAGAAGGAGGAGGAGGAGAGGGCGCCTGCACTGGGGGCGCGGCCGCCGGCGCCGGCAAGGGTTGGGCCTCCCCCCTTATTTTGGGTCGCACAGAGAGAGGGAGAGAGTTTGGGGGAGAGAGAGAGAGTTGCTTAGGGCTCTTAATTAGAGAGAGAGTGAGAGAAATAGAGAGAGAGAAATTGGAGAGAGGGAGAAATGGTAATTAGAGAGAGGGAGAGAGTTTAAAGAAGAAGAGAGGAGATTGGCGGTGGAGAGGCGGTGGGGGAATTCTCCAGAGAAATGGAGAAGAGGAAGGGAAAAAGAAAAAGAGAAAAAGGGTTTTTATAATATTTAATTAATATTATAATTGGGTCCAAAATGGACTAGCTCCGAACGGTGCCCAAAAATTACAGAAAATAGAGAATATTATCCTGAGATGTAATATGAAAACGGTTTGAAGAAATTCAGTCTGGTTTGCAAATTAAAAATCCTGGAATATGTCGCCGGTACCGGGCGATACCGGTTTGGCCCGATTTTTCATAAATTCAGAAAAATCCCCAAAAATACCCTAACGCAGAGAAGACGATTCTAAGACACATGGTGAAAGCCGATTCTCAAAATCGCCTTCGTTTGTGAAATAAAAATCGGAGAGCTGATTATCGGTATCGGTCGACACCGACTACAGAGATTTTCCAAAATAATCCAGAAAAATTCCAGAAAATCCTCAAAAATCTAAAATATTAGAAAATGATATTTGAAACTGAAATCAGCTCAATCGGACTACCAAGGGGTCAAGTCAACATTATACGTCGTATCGCGTACTGATACGGTGATACGTACACCAGGGATCAGGGGTTTACACACTGTTTGTGGTCAAGAGATTGATCATTACGTGTTCATCATTTTATTTGAAGCGGTTGGAGGTTGCCCCAGAGTGAGCTTGCAGGCTCGTAATTGTAGGTGTTGCGGCACTGAGTGAGGGACTTATGGGTCCAAGAGTTCTTGAGAAGACTTGTATCGTTGAGTGATCTTGCGGGATCATGAATAATGAAAACCTTTATTGCGGTGAAGGTGAAGACATATAGCAAGTTGTTCGAATCTCGAAACAAATCTCTCGTGTTTGCGATTGCTTATCAGCTCTCTCAACTCAACTCACTCTAGTTTATATCTTGCTATTACTTGCCTATTTTTACGTACTTGATATAATTTCATGTGCTTACACTTGTTTGAACCAAGAGAGCAATTAAGCACCTCAACTCTTTTGAAAGAGGAATCTTGAGGAGAAGTTCTAGAGGCGTTCACCGGGAATTCGGCTTCACCCTTTGGTATCTATTTGTGTGTTAGTTTTATCTAGTATAAGTTTTTAAACTCCTCATTTGATTAGCACATCATCTATTCACCCCCTCTAGGTGACTTACATGTTGCGTATATTCCAAAACATTATTAGATCGTAAAATCTTAAGCGAATAATTAAATTGAATACTAATCTCTTTATGAAATCTTTGAAAATAGAGAGAATTTCTGAGCAATCTTTCATTAAAAAAAATCAAGTCATACGAGATAGTCATTAATAAAAGTAACAAAGTAAGAAAAATTAGACACGCTTTTAACTCAAGTAGGACCCCAAATATCATTGTGAAAAACTCTAAATGGAGAACTACAATGATTAACTAGATGATAAAGAAGTTCTATGATGTTTATCGAATTTACATGACTCACATCGTAATTTAAATAGCCTTAACAGGAGGAAATAACAATTTAATGAATTTTAAAGATGCATGACCTAAACATAACACTGAGCGTAGACTCATCACATGCTAGAGCAGAAGCGTCCACTTTAAATTGATTACTGGATTGAAGATAATATAGACTATCTTACTCATATCCCCCACCAATCATTTTCTTCATCTAAAGGTCTTGAAAAATACATGATGGGGAAGAAAAAGTTTTAGAACACAGAAGAGCTTTGGTCAAACAACTTACAAAAACAAGATTAAAAGGAATATATGGAATATAATTAACATCGGTGAGTGCGAGAGAAGTGAGATTGACAGTATCAGTGGCAATACTACATTTAAAACTACCATCAACAAAAATTATAGAAGGGGCAGAAGATGTGTGAAAAATGAAAAAAAAAAAATGTAAATTTACCAGTCATGTGGGTTGACACACCAGAATCAATAATCCAAGATGGTGATGAACTCGCTAAATAAGAAATATCTGGATGTGTCAAGGTAGCAATGTCTAAATAGAGATTGAATGCATCTTTTGAATTAAAGAATCATACTCAGATTTTGATAGTCACAAATTTGTTAGCGGAAGTACCAAGAATATTAGAGTCACGTGCAGTAAATAATCCAGCAGTAACAGATAAATAAGTAGCTCGAGAAGGCCAAGAAGGTTGCCATGCAACTCCCAATATTGGTCAATAGTGTGATTGATTCAATTGCAATGGGTACACTTTCGAGAATTATCCTGACCACAACCAAAAACTCAGCGTCTATTAGATATACTATGACCACAAAAAGATGTACCACCACAATCTCGAGAAGTGTTACCTCGACCAATTAAGAAAAATTAAAGAATAACCCTCAATTGGAAAGGGATCAGATTTGTTGTACAAGATTCTGAAGCCTTAGATAGTCATAAGAAAGTATCCTGCAGAGAGAGGATCCCCCTTCACCTGCTAGTAGCTATCCTCAAAGTGATTTGAGTTGAGAACTGAGCCCCGAAAGAAACTTACAAACATATAATTTTTCACACTGCTTTTTAAGATTTTCAATATCATTAATGATCGGATGATACTGATTGAGTTCATCGATGATACCCTTGAAGTAGTTGTAGTAGTCTTCTAAACTATTGTCGCCTTGTCAGAGACTAAATAGGCTCTCATACACTTAAAAAACTCGAGAGGTATTCTTCTTTATTGAATAAGTATTACGAGCAGCTTCTCAAATTTCTTTTGCGTATCAAAGATATAAAGTTGACATTCATTATGGATTTCATATTGTTTCAAAGCCAAGTAATCACAAATAGTTATCTCGTTCCCATTCCTCAAGGCCATTTCAGTGGAAGCATGTATTGCATAAGTACCTATTTTCAATTTGCCTCTTGCAATAAGGAAGACTCGCAGATTTCTCTCATAACAAAAAGTTTTTACATTCAACTTCACAATAGAATTTGAATATCGACGAGGTCTTGTTTTTTTAATATCAGTCATGAGAACAAGAAAAACGAAAAGAAAGTGTTTATTATAGTAAAATTAAAATTTTACTACAGAAAAAGATTAAGTAGCTCTCTCTCTTTGATTTTTTTCTTTTGCTGTTCACAATGAGAGATACCTACGGTACTGTTCACATGAACAGTAAATTTTTTTTTAGGGGAAGGAAAAAAAGTTAGGGTTAAGATTTTTTTTTTTTAAGAAGAAGTTAGGGTTAGCATTTTTGTTTTGATTCCATGTCGAGGTGAAAAAGATAAAAAGAAGACCATACACCCTCAATTAGAGTGTGATCATTTATTTATAAAGAAAAGAAATACATATTCTAACGACTAAATGAATACACAATGTCATATTTGAAGTAAAAGAATCTAAAATTAAAAAAAAAATCCTATATCTACTATAACAACGAATCCTATTTCTACTCTAATAGTAACTAATTAGATCTAATAATCAATAGAGACTAGATTCTAATAAGTATACTGATCAAACTGAATAATGATGCTTTTTAAATTAAAAAAGAACATTATCTTAACTTCATAAAAACTTGCGCAGAGGGAAATAGTGAGTTTTGTAGTGACCAGCAAGCGAAGATAGGTTGTGAATAATTATGGAATTAAGAATAGGTGAAAGGGTAGCAATAAAATGATACAACAAATCAGATAGGCAATGAAATAATCAAGTGTTTGTAGGTTAATAATTAAACGAGATAAAATCTTAAGTGCTTGGTAAAATAATTAGAGAGGTGAGATGATTGTTTGAAGGTGAAGAACAGTGGCAAATTATAATTTAATTGCAAGAGTATAATGGGCCAGTAGCTAACTTAATACAAAAGAGGAAGAATGAAATTATGCAAGTGCTAATAACAAGTGCAATAATTTGCCGATCAGTATAAATGCCAATTAAAAAAACTTGTGTTTGCTTTCTCGGTTGTAAATAATGATCATTAGTAGTTGTAAATTTTTATTTTGTCCATGTTTCGCCTAATTGCTGCTTCTCACTGGCGACTTGTTGCACTGCATGGGCGGACCTAGTAGTGGGCTGGGCTGGCTACAGCCCGGCCCTTTTTTTATATACATTGTCTTAAACTTATTTTTATTTTTTTTCTTTTTCATATATTGTGTTAGACCCCTTTCTATTTTGTTTTTTTTAGCAAATTTATTTTTAGTTCCACTCCTGATTTATAGAGAATACTGTTTTATTATTTTGATAAATTTATATAATTTATAAGTATATGTTATAAAAGATTGTAACCCATCTCAAAATTTATCCCTGATTCCGCCCATAGTTGCAGGTGCATGGAGTCAGATGGTCACCAGCCAGACACCGTCACATGGAACACGTTAATGGACGGCTACTGTCGCGCGGGGACGCTGCACCGCCGCCCTCCCAATCTTTTGCCGGATCGTGGACCCCAACGTCGTCTCGTGGACCACCATGATCCTGGGCTACTCTCGCACCGGGAATCACGAGGCAGCTCTCAACTTCTTCCGCAAAATGATCCGCGAGTCGACTGTCCCGCCGGACCACGACACCTTATCCTGCGTCCTATCCTCCTGCCGCCACCTGTCCGCTCTCGGCAACGCCTGCGAGCTCCACGCCTACGGCCTCAAAACTGTTCCGGCACCCGCGTTCTACCGCAACGCCGGAGCTGCCCTGCGCGCACGTACGCCGGCCGCAGGAGGGCCCTTGCCGCCCGCCACGTGTTCCTCGCGATGGACCCTACCGACGCGGTGACGTGGAACGCTGTCATCTCGGGGCTCCTGAGCTCGGGCCTGGACGCCGCAGCGCTGGACCACTTTAGGGACATGCAGTCGCGAGGCACGAGAAGCGACCAGACGACGATCACGACCGTGCTCCGCGCGTGCAATCTGAAGCTCGGGAGAGAAGTCCACGCCCACGTTGTTCGGAACTATTACGAGTCTGCCACCGGCGTGTGTAACGCGTTGATCACCACGTACTCGAGGTCAGGATGCATCTCGGCCGCGCGTGCCGTGTTCTCTCACATGAGCTCACGTGACGTGGTCTCATACAATTCGATGATTAATGCGTACGCTCTGAGCGGTCTGGGCGAACCGGCGGTCCAGTTGGTGAGCGAAATGGACCGGACGGGTCCCGGCCGACAAGGTGACTCTAACTAGCGTGCTCACGGCTTGTAGCCGGTCTGGGTAGTGGATCCGGGTTTGGGTCTGTTCGAGAAGGTGAGTCGGGTATCGGGTTTGGACCTCGGGTGGAGCATTATGCTTGCGTGGTGGATTTGCTGGGTCGGGCCGGGCGGTTGAGGAGGCGGTTGCGTTTATTCGAAGGATGCCGGCCCGGCCCAGTGGGAGCGCGGTGTGGGTGCTTGTTGACTGCAGGCCAGCTTCATGAGAGAGTGGAGTACGGGAGAGTGGCGTTTGAGGAGTTGATTCGGATTGAACCGGAGAACGCAGGGAACTACGTGACGATGGCTAATTTATACGCGAGGGCGGGGAGGTGGGAGGAGGCGAAGGCCGTGAGGAGGCTGATGGATGAAAGAGGGGTGGTTAAGCCGTCAGGTTCTAGCTGGATTGAAGGAGGCTAGAATCAATTTGATTAGAATTCTAAGTTTTTTTTTTCTTTAACATCAAGTTTATCTTTGCTCACTTCTCTATCTATCCAAACACCGGAAAAGGAAAATAAGAAAAACTCTTTTTTTTTCCCCTCTTTTCTCTTTTAAACAACCATTTCCTCACTTTCAGAGTGTTACAGTTAATTTTGTGGTCACGTAAATCTCATTTGTAATAAGTTGTAGTACAAAACAGTTAATTTTTTGATCATGTAAATTCCAATTGCATTCTAATTACAGTCTATTTTTTATTTTTCTTAATTAATTTTTATTTTAATATTATTTTGCGATCAACTTTGTGGTCAATTTTTTCACTTTCACTTCTACATTACCATCCAAACACCGGAAAAGACATAACATAATCCAAACTACACTTCTCAACAACATTCAAACGCCGAAAAAACTTACTAACTAATTTACAAGTTTCAAAGAAATTATTACTTCTTTACTTCCACTATAACCAAACAGGCACGAAAGACTCGCGAAGAAGCAAAGCCATTAGGAGCTCCACTAACAATCCGTCGGAATTTGGGCCTTGATAGCACTTCAAAATTGCCCAGCAAGCATCAATTGTAACCAAACAACAAGCACAATTATTACTATTCAAATGGCATCTAAATTAGTTTTCCAAGGACACGATTCCTCTCTCTTATAAGAATTAAGCCCTCCTATATTAATCTAATAAGTTGTGGAAATAATACATAATAAAAACCATTATGGTCTGAACTCTTCTTTTTAAATTACCCAACTTTAACCTTCAATAACTTAGATTTATAAGAGCAGAACCCAATAGTGTTTTTACCCTAATAAAATTAGTTTAAAAAGAAAAGTTTATATGCAAAAAAAAAAAATTACAAATTGTATGTACTATTATATTATTTTATAAAACCGTTTGCCCCGGATCTCAAGGCCACCCATTTGCATGTTATGGATGAATCATTTGAGGTTTTTCAACTAAAAGTTGCAAGCCAATATTCTCTTCAACTTTGGCTTTGAGATGAGAGGAAGAGGAGGCAATCTGCATGCAGCCTAGTAACAGAGAGAGGCTCTTTTTGGTGCAATATATTGGACAACAAAATCACTCTCTCTGACTCTGAGTTCTATCACCATGCATGCATGCTCCTTTCATTATTTCCTCTTTTCACCTAATAAGTCAGTGTTTTTTTGTTTTTGTTTTTGTTTTTTTCCCAGAAAGGTTAAAAAAAAAAAAAAAGTTTGGTACCTACTCACTGGCTAGAAAGCAAATATGTGTCATTTTGATCACTTTATGAATGAAGATCTTCAATTTTAGTGTGCTTGTTTCCATGAACAATCATTCTAGTGGTCCATGCACAATATATAAGAAGTATAGATACCTACAACCAAACAGGTTCAAAGATTCAATCCTATTCTCTTTGTTTTTAATTCTTTAGAAGCTGAGTTTCTTATACTCACAATTGGGCTTTACAAGAGGACTCGATTTGACCGTGGAAATGATGTTTTAATAGCGTTGAAGACAGATTGAAATCCACCATAAACCTTTGAATCCACAATGTAAAAAAAAAAATATATTTTTTTGTTAAAAAATAATTGTTAATTACTTTTATTTATTATAAAGTCATTTAACTAATTGTTTTTATATCATTTTTAATAGTATAATAACTTAGTGCAATACTTTTATCATTTTTAATATTATAAATAAATAATTTGTAAATAAAATAATTAATAAAAAATATTTTATTTGAAAAACAATTAGCTATAAGTGGCAATGATATGCTATACCTTAAAGAAGTATACTTTATTGCAATAATATGCTATGCATATGTGGGGAGAGGCTCTAAAATCAAGATGGTAAGTTTTTTAACCCATTGGAGATGGCAGCAGAAGCCGAAGAAACAGGCAGCTGTCGACAGGTGCTAGGTGGCCGTCGATAGCAGATATATGGATGCGCCAACAGAAGATGCAAAGTTTGTTAGTCTGTCGACAGCTAAAATGCAGCTGCTGATTTCAGCTGCCGATAGGCATTTGTATTGCAGTCGACAGGCGAAGCTCTAGTCAGTCGACAGGAGGACCAATAGAGAGTTGAGTTATCTCAGTCTGTCAATAAGCCTCTTGAAGTTATCGGCAGCTGAGGTATCCTGGCCTTTTCTGATTGGTTTCTGATTGGATTCTGATCCAATTTCAGAGCTTGGAATTTTCTTTTCTTCGTGAATTCTCTGTCTATATATATTTAAGGGTGTTTATCCTTATTTGTAACCTGTAATGATGATTTTGATTAATAAGTGTTGGCCCAGAGGCCTTCCACTCTAGTTTTGATGATGATTAACTCATGTAGTTATGGTTACTAATAATCTTGTGATGTTTAGTTTCAGATCTCTTATCAAGATATTAGTAGGTGATTAGCTTCAACAAAGATGGTTTGAAAGCTTTCACATGGTGATTCAAGAGTCCGAGCATCAAGATCATCTATAGCACTCGTTGGAGTCAAGCTCGGTGGATCACGGTTTGGATCGAGTCTGCTTGAAGACGGAGTTCGTCAAGAAGACATCGGTACATAGTTTAGATTTGTTTTTAGATCCATGTGTAAAGATTAGATAGTGTGATATGCTCAAGTTCACAACACACACACGTTTCATGTTTTGATATTGGTTTTCGGTTTTGGTTTAACCGATCTTGGTTTTCATGAATAGATAGTATCAAAGGAAGTTTACTTTGTTTAAATGTATATTAGATATGTTCTATGTATATGTATGCTTTATATCTTAGACAAACTTAGTTTGATATGCCTATTCATGAATTTGAGTTTTGTGTGTTAAACAAAACGTATTTTGGATTTATGTGACAAAAACAACGATATATATATGTTTCATGTATATTGGATTATATCCATATGCAACATGCTTAAAGTTGTTTAAATATATGTTTTTGTATTTGAATGAGTTTTAGATAAAACGAATTTCAGTTCAAAAATCCAAGTTTTGGAAAATACAGTTTTTAGTTTTCGGCAAAATTTATAAGTCACAAAAATGGTTCAAAAAGTTTGAAATTTGTATTGAAATTTTTCACACAAATTTTTATATTAGAGTATTGTGCTAAAACTATTTTTGTGGATTTTTAGAGAATTTATGGAATTTATTTTGCAATTAAAAATCAAGTTTTTCAGCCGTATAAATTGTTTCTGCCAGGCTCTGGCGGTCGACCGCACGGTCGACCGGACCAGGAGCCGGTTGACCGTAGTGGTTGACCGGACGTGCACACAAACGTGCACGCAGCTTGCCCTTTGGGCCGGTCGACCGACTGAAAGCAACCCACTCTCGGGTTGCTCCGGTCGACCGGGCGGTCGACCGGCCAGAGAGCCGTTGCACTCTGGTTCAGGGCCCGGTCGACCGGCAGTCGCTAACGGTCAAATTTAGACCGTTGGCCGGTCGACCGGGCGGTCGACCGGAAGGTCAATTCTGACCATAATTGGCTGCAACGGCTAGTTTTTTTAAAGGAACTATAAATTGGGTTTTCTCTAATAGTTTTGAACAAGTTTTTAGAGAGCTAAATTTCTGATCTTACTGGTGTTTTTATAGCAATCAAAAAGAAGTTTTTGGGCTCTATAGTTTACATTCTATTTGGTGTTTTTCTAGGGTTTGAAAAATCAAAGAAAAGTGATTTTGGAAAAGTTTTTGATTTAACTTCTTCATCTTTATTTCTAGTTTTTCTAAGGATTTTTTTTGAGTATTTATTTTCCATTCCTTTGTTTTTTCTCACACTTGAGCTTCATTCTATCCTATCTATAGGATCTTAGTGTTTGTGGGAAAAGGAATTGGTACTTTTGATCACCAAGTTGTAAACCCTTATCATTGCTTGGCTTTGTGCCTTTCCCTCTTTGTGTAGAGGAGGTTGTGCAATTGGGTTGTATCCCTCAAGTTGTGAGGTGATCCTTATTTAGCTTTGTGCTTATCCCTCAAGTTGTGAGGTGATCGATTTGTGGTGGCTTTGTGCCTAATCTCTAAGGGTAGAGGTTGTGTTTGTAAAGAGAGGAGTTCGGTACTCCCGGTTATTGTATTGCCCCAAATCCTCGGTGGAGGTTCCCTGTGTGGGAGTCCTGTGTGGACAAGCTAGTGGATTCGAAATCCTTCTGGGTGAAGGCGGGGATGTAGAGCTGGGTGCTCGAACCTCGAAACAAATCTTATTGTTTGCGCTTGATCCATTGACTCTATCTCTATCTCTCTTTATATTTGTGCCTTGCATCATTCACATTGTCATATCTTCATTATATGCTTGGATTGTGTTTGTGTGCCTCACTTGTGCTTAACCACGAGAGCTTGATATAGCGCCTCAACTCTTATTCAGAGGAATCAAGAGGAGTTAGTCCAGAGCCCTTCACCGGGAATTCGGCTACACTCGTTGGTTGCATTAAGTGTAGTTGCAATTAGTTTTTAATTTCCGCATTTAGTTCATTAGATTAGCTTTATCACCATTCACCCCCCTCTAGGTGATTTCAATTGGTATCAGAGCCTACGCTTCTGATATTTAGTTTAACCACCTAGGAGTGTGATCTTGATTTTGCTAATCTAAGATTTGCATTTGCATACTTATTGCTTATATACACTTATGGATCCCTTGCCCCTTCAATGATTAATGTTTGTGACTTTGAAATATGGAAGATTAGAATAAGTATTTATTTAAAATTCCTAGGTAGTTATGTTTACCTTGCTGCTACCAAGGAATCTTTTATTGGTAATAGCAAGTATAAAATGGCTCATGCTCAAGCCCTAAGGGTTATTAGAAACTCTCTAAGTAAAGAATATTTATTTATGTTTTCTCACTATGATTCGGCTTTTGCAGTATGGAGCATTTTGACTTCTCCCGAGCATTCAAAGATTATCGATAAGATGAGGAGATTTAGGAGAGACAAGTCCGACGAACATTGCTTAATGGTCCAAGGGAATGACTCCCTTGAGGTACGATCGGAATCTCAACTAGATGCTAGGTCTAGTTCATATTGCAATGAGTGTGTGGAGGCTCAAGCCATGAATGATGAACTTACTAAAAATTGTGAGAATTTGATTTCAAAATACAAACTTTTGAAAAAGGAAAATCTTACTTTAAAAGAAGAAAATAAAAATTTATCTTCTAGACTTGAAAATGTTTTGCAAGAGAGGGATGAGATTTCGAGTGAACTTGACTCATTTAAATCCCAACTTGATCTTGCTCTTAATGAAAACAAAATTTTGAAAAGTAAAAATGATTGTGAATATATTTTGAAGAAAAATAAGGATTTAACTTCAAAATTTGATTTTGTATTAAAAGAGAATAATTCTTTGAAAAATAAAATTGATTTGATTTCACAAGAATTAAAAGATTGTTTAAAGAAAAATGAATCTTTGAAAATTGATATTGATTCACATGTTTGCCATGCTAGTGTAGCTTCTTCACCTAGCTCACCTATTGCATGCATCTCTTCATCCATAATTGAAAATGATATTTGTATGCTTAAGAAGAGTGTGGATTGTTTGGGCTCCACTTTGAGCCATTGTGCCATGAATCATACACGGTTGGAATCTTGTTTCGAAAGAAACAAGTTCCTATTCTGCATGCACACCATACACGACATACACATGCTCTTCACGGTCACACCCATCACATGTATACTCATGTGTACACTTGTACACATTGTGGAAGTAAGGGCCACCTTGCTAAATTTTGCTATGATAGAGTTCATGATGTAAATTTAGCAACTAAGTTTGTTTGGGTTAGGAAAGGAACTAACCCCTATGGACCCAAAAGAGTGTGGGTACCAAAGACCACCCCTATTGTATTTGATGTAGGTGTGGGCTCTCGCATGACGTGAGAGTGATGGTGCCTTGAGGTGGATGCGTTCCGAGCTTCAAGAGAACTATTTGGATGCATCACTTTCAAGGGGAGTTTGGTGGAAGGCCACCTTATTTTGGAGACATGGAGCGTTGCCCTCATCGGTTTTGGTGACGGTCTCTTACTCTTCATATTGTTTACATGCTTTTCATATCATTGTCTTTAGCATGTTTGATGTTCCATGATTAGTATGCTATATGCCATGATATTTAGGTTAGTGATATACATGTTTAGTTAATTGAGACATGCATATTAATATGGATTTATATCTTTGTGTTCTCACCTTGTTTTAACTAATATGTATGTCCTAGATCTAATGCATGTGCATATACATAATGATCATATGTATGTTTATGTGCTTTGATTTCTATGCTTCGATGTTTTGATTACATGTTTAGATGTTAGTTTTCATTAAAACTAGGATATATACTTGTACATATAATGAGCTACAAATAGACTATTAGATGTTTGTGCTTGAACGCTCATTTGTACTCATTAGATGTACTAGTATAATCTAGTTTTGATGATTCATACATTTGACTTGTATTTCTCATTTGTTTTACATGTTTTCATGTTTATATGTTTAGCTTAATGTATATGTCCATCTTGTCTAAACTATTGATTATACATATACATCTTTGAGCCACGTGCCTTCATGCATATACCTTTGTGGACTCGTTTATATTTGGATATGTATATATACTTTAGTTTGTACATGCATACATATGCCTTGAAGATTAAATCGTTTTGATGATTTTCTTGTGTTTCATGTTTTAAAGAATTTTGAGCTTTGTTGACTAGTTTCATGATTATGTGTTTCACATTATACTTATACACTCACTTCATTTAAATGTTTTCTCATGATTGTGTTTTCATGAGTATAATATGGGCTTTATGGATTTTGAGTGTTTAGTGACCATGTGATTTACATGTATTTCATGAAATATAATTTTGTTTTATTCCTTACTTGAAGGATTTCGTACTAGTTTATAAAGTTTTTTTAACTAGTTTGTATTCTTCGCTTTGGTAGAGTTTTTCAAACGTACTCTATTTTCAAACCTATTTTTGAAAACCCTACCCATTAAAGGGCGGTTGGTTGGGCGACCATGCCTTGTATGCTCTTTATTGTAAATCATTTTTAACATGTGCATGAAATGGGTGGTAGGTTATATGAGGTATACACTTGACCTTATTATCGTTTCAATTGGTATCATTGGATTGTTTCAATGGTATCAATATTGATATTCTTCTTATATACTCATATATGTTTTATTTGTGCTTATTATATCTCTATATTTTTGAGCACAAATTTTAGTTTTGCTAAGCTTGATTTTTAATGAATTTCATATTTCAATTGATTAGTTTTCAATTGGTATCTTATACAAGCTTATGCATCATTTCTTTGGTATTTCATAAAGGGGGAGAAAATTCTTATTTTATCTTTCAATTGGTATTTTGTTTACCTTTGATTTTCACTCCCATACTTTATGATGAAAAATGGATTTTAATTTGGTATCATATGTTCAAAATGAAAAATACTTACAATTTGTATCAAGATTTTGTTTACTTTCAATTGGTACTATTGATTTATTCTTTCAATTGATATCATTGATAACAAGAATTTTTATATTGATTATCTTTCAATTGATATCATGGTTCACTTATATTGATATATTTTTTTTAATTGGTATCATGTTGGAAGAATATGGTTTATTGTTTACTTGAACCCCTTGTTGATGATTGACAAAAAGGGGGAGAAATATTGAGTTTATATGCATGCTTTTATGATTATGCATGTTTTTATATTGGTATCAAGTATTGGTATCAAGAGTGTTTATTTTAAGAACATAGTTTGGTTAGTTTGGTTTTTTATTGGTATCAAGAGCTTGTTTTATGCATGTTGATGCATTTCATGTTTGGTATCAAAAGTATGTTTTTGTATTTGGTTTCAAAAGCTTGTTTTATGTATATTTATGCATTGTCATGTTTACTATTCATTACATATATTTTATTGTTTATTGCTATGCATGAGTTAAGGGGGAGCTTCTTTGAAGCTTAACTTTAATCCATGCATATATAACTCCATGAGTTTTGTCATCATCAAAAAGAGGGAGATTGTTGGCCCAGAGGCCTTCCACTCGCGTTTTGATGATGATTAACTCATGTAGTTATGGTTACTAATAATCTTGTGATGTTTAGTTTCAGATCTCTTATCAAGATATTAGTAGGTGATTAGCTTCAACAAAGATGGTTTGAAAGCTTTCACATGGTGATTCAAGAACCCGAGCATCAAGATCATATATAGCACTCGTTGTAGTCAAGTTCGGTGGATCACGGTTTGGATCGAGTCGGCTTGAAGACGGAGTTCGTCAAGAAGACATCGGTACATAGTTTAGATTTTGTTTTTAGATCCATGTGTAAAGATTAGATAGTGTGATATGCTCAAGTTCACAACACACACACGTTTCATGTTTTGATATTGGTTTTCGGTTTTGGTTTAACCGATCTTGGTTTTCATGAATAGATAGTATCAAAGCAAGTTTACTTTGTTTAAATGTATATTAGATATGTTCTATGTACATGTATGCTTTATATCTTAGACAAACTTAGTTTGATATGCCTATTCATGAATTTAGTGTTTTGTGTGTTAAACAAAACGTATTTTTGGATTTATGTGACAAAAACAATGATATATATATGTTTCATGTATATTGGATTATATCCATATGCAACATGCTTAAAGTTGTTTAAATATCATATTTTTGTATTTGAATGAGTTTTGGACAAAACGAATTTTCAGTTCAAAAATCCAAGTTTTGAAAAATACAGTTTTTGGTTTTCGGCAAAATTTATAAGTCACAAAAATGGTTCAAAAAGTTTAAAATTTGTGTTGAAATTTTTCACACAAGTTTTTATATTAGAGTATTGTGCTAAAACTATTTTTGTGAATTTTTAGAGAAATTATGGAATTTATTTTGCAATTAAAAACCAAGTTTTTCAGCCCTATAAATTGTTTCTGCCAGGCTCTGGCGGTCGACCATAGCGGTCGACCCGAGGTGCACACAAACGTGCACACAGCCTGCCCTTTGGCCGGTCGACCGAGCGGTTGACCGACTGAAAGCAACCCACTCTCGGGTTGCTCCGGTCGACCGGGCAGAGAGCCGTTGCTCTCTGGTTCAGGGCCCGGTCGACCGGGCGGTCGACTGGCAGTCGCTAACGGTCAAATTTAGACCGTTGGCCGGTCGACCGGGCGGTCGACCGGAAGGTCAATTCTGACCATAATTGGCTGCAACGGCTAGTTTTTTAAAGGAGCTATAAATTGGGTTTTCTCTTAATAGTTTTGAACAAGTTTTTAGAGAGCTAAATTTCTGATCTTACTGGTGTTTTTATAGCAATCAAAAGAAGTTTTTGGGCTCTATAGTTTACATTCTATTTGGTGTTTTTTCTAGGGTTTGAAAAATCAAAGAAAAGTGATTTTGGGAAAAATTTTTGATTCAACTTCTTCATCTTTATTTCTAGTTTTTCCCAAGGATTTTCTTTGAGTATTTATTTTTCATTCCTTTGTTTTTTCTCACACTTGAGCTTCATTCTATCCTATCTATAGGATCTTGGTGTTTGTGGGAAAAGGAATTGGTACTTTTGATCACCAAGTTGTAAACCCTTATCATTGCTTGGCTTTGTGTCTTTCCCTCTTTGTGTAGAGGAGGTTATGCAATTCGGTTGTATCCCTCAAGTTGTGAGGTGATCCTTATTTAGCTTTGTGCTTATCCCTCAAGTTGTAAGGTGATCGATTTGTGGTGGCTTTGTGCCTAATCTCTAAGGGTAGAGGTTGTGTTTGTAAAGAGAGGAGTTCGGTACTCCCGGTTATTATATTGCCCTAAATCCTCGGTGGAGGTTCCCTGTGTGGGAGTCCTTTGTGGACAAGCTAGTGGATTCGAAATCCTTCTGGGTGAAGGCGGGGATGTAGAGCTGGGTGCTCGAACCTCGAAACAAATCTTGTTGTTTGCGCTTGATCCATTGACTCTATCTCTATCTCTCTTTATATTTGTGCCTTGCATCATTCACATTGTCATATCTTCATTATATTCTTGGATTGTGTTTATGTGCCTCAATTGTGCTTAACCACGAGAGCTTGATATAGCGCCTCAACTCTTATTCAGAGGAATCAAGAGGAGTTAGTCCAGAGCCCTTCACCGGAATTCGGCTACACTCGTTGGTTGCATTAAGTGTATTTGCAATTAGTTTTTAATTTCCGCATTTAGTTCATTAGATTAGCTTTATCACCTATTCTCCCCCTCCAGGTGATTTCAATAAGATCTCCCTCTCTCCTGCCCCGAGGACGTAGTCAAATTGTCGAACCACGTTAAATCTCGTGTTACCTCTTTGTTCTTTATTCGTGTGTATGTGTGATTGATCTAGGCAACCACTCAGAATCTCTAAAGGTTGCAACAAGTGGTATTAGAGCTTCCAGATTCATTGGGATCAGTGGAGTTAATCGTCTTCAAAAATCCAATCTAGAGTTTTGTTTGGAGATAAGTTTGATTTTTATCTATTTGAATCTATTTCCACTGTTTAGTTTCCACAGTTGTGGTTCTGGTTGAGACTATGGCCAAGGTAAAGCAATCAACCGTGGAGATCGTGAATCTTCACCAATCAAAGATTGATATGGTGAAGTTCGAAGGAACGAACAATTTCGGTATGCAGAGATGCGAGGTAATGGATGCGTTGACCACATCAAACTTTGAAGACTCTTTTCTGTTGACAAGAAACTAGAGGAGATCTCAGAGAAAGATTGGCATAAGATGAATCAGACGGCGTGTGGTATCATCAGGTCTTGTCTGACACAAGATCTAAAGTATGATATGATGACTTAGACTTACGCAAGGAGGATTTGGGAGATCCTACAGAGAAAGTATCTGATGAAGACCATCAAGAATCGTTTACATCTCAAGAGGAGGCTTTACAGCTTCCAATTGAAGAAGGGGACTTCCATCGGCGAGCACATGAACAACTACACAGAACTTCTTTTAAACCTAGCTAACGTGGATCAAGTGATTAAGGATGAGGATAAGGCGTTGATCCTGTTGAGCTCTCTTCCAGATAATGATTATGAGATCTTTGTTCATCAATGATAAGCAATCCCTTAGCTATAATGAAGTGTCAGCTGCTCTTGTGAACCATGAACTGAGATGAAAGAGCATGGAGTCCTCTTATAACATATCAACAGAGGCGTTGATTGCAAAAAGAAGGAGTTCCAATCAGAAGGGTAAAGGCGATCATGGGAGATCAAAGTCCAGGACTGGTTTGAAGAAGAATTAGTGTGCTTTCTACAGAGAAGGCCACTGAAAAGTTAATTGTCCGAAAGGCAAGAAGAAGGAGTCGAAGCTGAAAGCAAAAGTCGCACAGGTGAAGAGTTCGCAGGTAGATGGTAGATGGTTTAGATTCTAATTCATCGATTATTTCGCTTACTATCACTATCCTATACTTTTTTACTCAGATGTTTCTGAATGGATATTGGATATGGTTATTATCTACCATGGTTGTTTCAAGCAGGATTGGTTTGCTAGCTTTGAGAAGCTAGATAGTGGTTTGGTGTAGATGGGTGATGACTTTACCTGCATTATGGATGGAGTATGTACGGTTCTTATCAAGATGTTCACTGGGATAATAAGGGAGTTGAAAGATGTGAGATACATTCCTCAGATGAAGAAGAACTTTATCTCAATTGGAGCTTTGGAGGCACATGGACTACAATTTTCTAGTAGAGATAGAGTTCTTTAGATGCTCAAAGGCTTTATGGTGATGTTGAAGGATGTCAGGCGTAACAACCTCTATTACTTGAAGGGAAATATAGTTACAGGATAACTGATAATGTAGCACCCGTTCCCGGGATACGTACCCAGACACGTGTCCCGACTTTTTTGATCGTATTATTATAATTTTCTTTCAGTATTTATTTTTAAGTTGTGATTTCTTATGTTTTTGGTATCAGATCCGGATTCTCAGTCTTAGAGTCAGCCCTGACCCGGACCGGGAACCCGATGATAGTCTGTAGCCTGATTTGACCTTTCTGATAGTCTGATTTGATCGATTTCAGTTTCAGACACTGTTTTCTAATATTTTAGATTTTTCATGATTTTCTAAAAATTTTCAGAATTTTTCTGCAAAATCTCCAAAACTGGTGTCGGTCGGTATCGCTGACTGATTCCCGGATTTTTAGTTTTCAAATGGGATTGAATTTTAAAACGGGTTTCATGTTACTTCTTAGAATTTTATTTTCTATTTAAAAATATTTTTTGGGATTATTCTAAATTTATCAAAATTTCACCGATTCTGTTGTCGGCCGGTATCGCCGGAAGATTTCAGGATTTTTAATTTGAAAACTACATTAAATTTCTCAAATCTGATTTCACCAAACATCTTAAAATAATATTTTCTATTCTTGAGAATTTTTTAGAACGTTTCTGAAACAGTCAAATTTTCGCCGTATTAAATAATAATATTATTTACCGTTCTTTTCTTTTCTTACTTTTTCCTTCTCCACTCCTCTACTTATTACACCGAGAATATTTTATTAATTTTATTATTTAATAAAATATTTAATTATTATTTTTTTACTATTTCTTTTCTTTTCCTTTAAATTTTTCCCTTTTTCCTTTCTTTTCCTTTCTTTTCTTCTTTTCTTTTCTTCTCCTTCACTCCACCTCCCATCCCCTGCAACTCCTCCTCCAGCAGCAGCAGTAGTTGGAACTCCAGCAGCAGCAGCAATAAGAGGGGGGTCATTCCCCCCATCCCTCATCATTCTCTCTTCTCCCTTCTTTAAATTACGTTCTTTCCTCCCTTCTCTTTCTCCATTATCTTTTATTTCAACCTCCAACTCTAACACCATCACCCAACTCATCACCACCGTCGCCTCCACCATCACCACCGCCGTTCGCCGCCGCCCTAGCCGCCGCCGTCCCCCATCACCCCACCTCCTTTCCACACTTCCATCACCCTCAAAAACCTCTCCTCCTCCTCTAATTTCAACAAAAACCCATCACTTCCCTTTCACTTCTTCTCCAAAATTCACCATCATCTTCATCAATTCCACCACTCCCACCACTTCTTCATCACCTCCTCCTCCTCCTCTAACTCCCCATCACCTCCAATCATCACCACAACCACCACAACAACCACCACCACCAACTACCATCACCACCAACAAGAACCCAACCAAACAACTCCACCACTCCACTTCCTCTCCCCTAGGATCACTGCGCGCACCCCCTCCCCGGCGGTGGCCGGCCGCCGGCCAACTCCCCCTTCCCCCCATTTTTCTTTTCTTTCTTTCTTCTTTCCTTCTTCATTCATTTCTTTCTTTCTTTTCTCTTTCTTTTCCCTAATAAGCACACACTTTTCCTACATTCCTAAAATACCCATCCCCTCTCCCTCAAATTACTACCCTATATTTATAACCCTACCCCTCCCCTTTATTTCATATCCCTTTTCTAAAAATACCCTATTTTCTCTCTTTCTTCTTACAAATTTCTCTCTCCTCTCTCATTCCCTCTCTAATGTGTGTGTATATATATATATGAGTATATATTAATATATATATGGGTTAGTAGCTTGCTTGAACGTGTTCGCGGATTTTTCTAGATTCTCTCGGTATTTCGTCCGGTGCTAGGCGAGTACATTTCTTACTTTATTACCATCATTCCTTGTCTAATAATTATTATCTAACTTTTAATATATGATGTCTCCTTATGCAAGTTAGTATATGTGATATAAATGCTTATCATGCTTTATAAATGGCTTCTGGCCATTATTATACTTATGCAAGTTAGTATATGTCAAACCAGTGTTATACCGGGTATGCCTAGATCTGCTCCCGCTTCACTCGGCTTCGCATGGCTAATAAATAGATAAATTTATTATTGTTAGAAATAATGTTGTGAAGAGTTTGATATGTTTATGTCGTTCTCCTGTACCATGTTACGTGACCGGTTGATACCTGATATTTATTGTTGTGACTCTCACTGACATATTAGTTATCTGACCCTGACATGTATACACCGGTACTTGTCATGCTATAATTGACACATGATACCCGATACCGGTACTTGTCATGCTATATTTGACATATGATACCCGATACCAGTACTTGCCATGCTATACTTATTATTTGTTATCTGATACCGGTACTTACCATGTTATACTTATTATTGATATCTGACACTGGTACTTGACATGCTATACTTATCACTTGATATCTGACACCGGTACTTACCATGCTATACTTGACGATTGACATGCTATCACCTGGCACTAGTATATTTGACCTGATATTGTGACACCTGACCGGATGCTATAACACTTGACACCTGCACCTCTTTGCATATTCATGACTATCACTTTTACGGGGACTTGGCATGATTATTATATTATTACCAGACATTTGGTACTCCTGAATTCCTGTACTCCTGAACTCCTGTATACTTGAACCCCTGAAATAGGGAGGCTCCTGATATTACTCCTGATACTATACTCCTGTTGATCCCCGTAATAGGATAACCATGAATATAGGATTACTATGAATACTCTGTGGACATTATCATCAGACAAATTATAATAATTAGACAACTTACACCGGGATGGCGGAAACTGATGAGTACCGATATACTCTCTATGTTTATGATGGTCTTATAGTGTCGCGCGGCCATATACTTGGATTCGACCTTGAGGCCACCAAGCACTTCCGTGGGGTATACTGGCACCCCTACTCCCTCACCTGCCGGTTGTACCATAAGCCCCTGGGCCTATTCCTGTGGGAGCGGTGACATCCTATTCCTGTTCAGGCGTACAATAAGTCCTGGTACCTAGCGGTACGTTCCGGCTCAGCACCGGATACTCCTTGACCGTTGTCCCGGGCATGTACGGGACCCATTCTAAGCATGGTTCGTCGATCTCCATCAGTTTTCAATAACTTACTCTCTGGTCTGTATGCTGAGGTATGTGGGATGGGACACATACCGATGTATACAAATCAGATGAGTCATAATAAATTAATAACAACATGCTCTTGATAACTAACTAGCTATACTCTTGATCTATACTGCTCACCACTTATACATGTGCTATCTTGTGGGATTACTCGATTGCTTCCATACTGTTTTATTATTATTGTGAAGGTAAAGTCAGATTATATAAACTCAGACTACAGTGACGTGAGGTATAGGGTATATATATGAGGGTTTCCTTGTTTGGATTATTCCTTCGACATACTAATCTCACGGATCGGTAATGTGAGCTTATATAACTGATTTTTCTATGGTTACTTTACTTACTATCTCATTTCATGTTCATATATGCTTATATTCACGGTACACTTTTCATGTACACATGTAACTGTTATGCACACCATTTGGCTTTATATATGCACTCGCAGGGTTGCGTCTGACAACCCTGAATTCTCTTGTCCAGATTCTAGAGCCTGGATCATGGTGGCTTGGCTGTAGCTGATCAGAGCGTGCAGCGGATCCTCCCGTGGTGATCAGAGTGCAGCAGAAGCTCGGACATCGCCGTAGTCCTTCCTCCCAGCTTTTCTCCTGTTTGGCTCCCGAGGTCCCTCTTGCTGCTCGTGAGAATTTCTCAGCTTTTGTTATGTATATCTCTTCGTGTATTGTACTTTTGTATTTCTGGTGATGTAATATTCCTATAATATTGTATTACTCTCTGTGATAACCATGTACTTGTACTTTTGTGTTGGAATGTATATTACCAATGTGCTTCCGCCTCTGATTCTTACCTGTACTAATGCTTAGCGTATATACGTAAGGGTATTTCTGACCTGCGTATATACGTCGCAGTGGCGTCTCCGTACCCCCCGAATCAGGGCGCCACAGATAACTTCAGTTGATTCGAATGAAGACTCAATTAGGCTATGACATATGAGACTGGGACACACAATGAGAAGAATTTGCGATCTCTTGCAAAGAAAGGATTGTTGAAGGATGCTAAGACCTGTAAATTGGAGTTTTGTGAACACTACATCATTGGCACGAAGACCAAGGTGAAGTTTAGCACCGCTATTCACCGCACAAAGGAGATTCTTGATTATATTCACACAGATGTTTGGGGACTTACAAAGACAACATTACTTAGAAGTATGCATTACTTTGTGTCATTTATTGATGATTTCTGTATACGATGTTGGGTGTACACAAGGGAAAGTCCTAAATTTGTTTATGGAATGGATGAAGCATATGGAGAAACACAAAGGAAGAAGATCAAGGTACTCTGTTCGGATAATGGTGTTGAGTATACTAGTAATCCGTTCTTACAGCTATGTCGTGACGAGGGCATAGAGAGACACTTCACAGTTAGAGAAACATCGCAATAAAAAGGGATGGTCGAGAGGATTAATGGAAATTGTTAGAGAAAGTTCGATGTATGTTATCAAACTTTGGATTTTCAAAATCCTTTTGGGTTTAGGCATCAATGTGTGCATGCCATCTCATTAATAGATTGTCTTCGTCTGTGATAGGAGGTAAAACTCTCATGGAGATTTAATTGGGGAAGCTGCTCAAGATGATGACTCGCTAGGATATTTGAATGCCTTGCCTACTATCACATCAAAGAAGACAAGTTGGATCCTAGAGCGAAAAAGGAGTGTTTTAGGGTTTAAAAGAGACGTTAAAGGCTATAAAATATGGGACCCGAAGGACAAGTGATTGTTTATCAAGTATGCATATTTTTAATCATATTTTCAGATTTATTTTTATAAAACATTGCTATGTTATTGTATTTTTGCTCAGTAATGTCCATGCCTCCATGATAAAAGTAAAAAGAAGAAAGAAGCTTAAAGAAGCCAAAATGCCAATAAAAATTCAGAGCTTAATCATATTTGAGTTTAAAAGAAAATTCTAATTAAATTCGGAGTTCTAAATCAATTTAGACTCGAATTCAGACTGAACACGTTTTAGTATTTTAATCATAACTTGCGCTACAGAAACTCAAATCTAATTATCCAAGATGCTCCAAAAAGAGGATTTAAAGTGCTACAATTCTTATGCTGATCACTATTTACAATTATATTACTCGATGAGTCATATTCAAAAATCAACACGCCGACTAGCTGCAGACCAATTCAGAATTGAATTTTCATATAAAATTCTAGATAAATCAAATCAAGTTTAGAGATAAGGGGAGAATTCGAAGTCGAAAATTGATAATATCTTGCTCTCAAGTCAAAAGAAAGGATATTATTTTGATATCTAAAGTTTAAATTCAAGTTCTGAAGATATATCTCTTGATGGGTGCACAACTTCTATTGGAAGCCTATCCAACACTTCTATTATAAATAGAGAGGTAGAGGAGAAAAGGGCATCTCAGAATCAATTCTAAAGATCAATACTTAAAATTTTTCTTTAGTCTCTTTTCCAAATTTCTTTTATAATTTTTTGGAGTTTAGTTCAATAGTGATTTGTAAAGAAGGAGAAAGCTTTTGTAAATTGAAGGTGACATCGCAATAAGAAGGTTCTTCTATTTTTCTTTTCAATTTCTCTGTTATTGTTATTTACTTGCTTTTCCTTTATTATTATGCGATCTTCTTTTTATACCATGCTTTCTTTAATTTTTATCATGCGTAGTTAAATTATTTCATGACTTATTAATCTCTATCCACCGCTACTTATAATTTGTGTTAGATGACTGATTGAGTCATATACATGCTTAAACCCTAGAATAAGTTAATATTCTTGAAGGCACATGACAATGACTAATTAAATCTATTATTTACTAATATTAGTCAATGATTTTTCTTATTATATGCTTAAATTACCTTAATAGTTTAATGTTCTCTGATTATTCTTATTATTCTATACTTGAAAGGCTTTGATAGTCTAATGATAAGTTTGATTAGTAATTATTTCAAATAAGATTTTTCACTTTTTATATCTTATTTGAATTGAATGCAACTCCAAGTCATAATTTTTATGATCCAAAATGAAGTATGTTCTTGAACAGGTTAGTAAGTTAGTAGTGGTAGATGATTAGTAAATCTTGTTTTTTAATTTTTTTCGAACTTCTAGTTTCTAATCAAATTCTATCTTTCACTTTTTATTTCTACCTCTAACACTTAACATAATTTTTTTTAATCAAAACAAAGAAGAAATATTTAACCAATTTAGTGTTTAAAAAGATACCAAAAAGCTTCTATCATATTCCTCCCGGTGGATTCGACCCGCTTAGCTACTTGCTATTACGGTTAAATTGTGAAAGCGAGAGACACACACCAACAGTCATATAACATCCTTCTAACTTATCTCTCTGTTTTTCGACAACTAAATTTTGGTGCCGTTGTCAGGGAGGAAACGATATTTCCTTTATTCACTAATTGGTTAATTTTTCTTCTCTGTTTTTGTGTGCGGGGGCAAACCATAGGAAATTGGCAATTACAAAACATCAACAGAGGCTTCGTGACTCTGCTCAAGAAGGCAGAGCACCTGACTTCACAATCAAGCGCGCAAATGCGGCTTCTACTTCTTTATAGGGTGATTAAATTACACTTTTATACCTTCTACAGTTATTATATTTCCATGTTAACCTGTTCTACATACTGATTTTTAATCCAACAATAACTCGTGCTCGTAATCACTCAAAAGACAGTTAGACTTTGCATCTTAGGCATTCGTTTAATTCATTTCTTTTCATTACTGTTGAAGAGTGCTGGAGATAAGGTACGTCTGCATTTCATTTAGATTGGGAAACATCTTTAGGTAATTTATAATTGCTTTGAGAGTTACTTGTCTATATACTTGCACACTTACACAAAAACGACTTAAAGGCATAACCCACTAAACAACATAAGGTGGGAAAGTCATGACCCTCCCTTAACCCACAAACCATCTCCCCACTCACTAACCCATTCCTAACTAAAATCTGATAGACTTTGACCCTGGAGACATCTCGGACTCACTAAAAGATTGACCTAAGGAGGAAGTTGTTAGAGTTTGACTCTTATCAAATCGGCGTCATAGGTTGGAGATTAAGAGGCGAAATCTCGAAAAACAGTAGTTTGACATAATTAGGCCCGTTGCTCTAGTAAGGATACCTCTCACTGATCTTGCCACCTATTTACCCAATTAACTTATGGTCAGATTGATGCAATATACCTCCCATAGACAGTCTACAGTTAGGAGTCATTTAGGTCTAAGGTCTACCTAACATAGGCTAGAATTTTTTGTTTATTTTATGTACTTTTTGTATGATATGGATTATAATTATAATTTTTCCATGCAAATGTAAATTCATATTTTACCCCGACCTCTTTTGACTCAGATTTCACCAACCCGGCATGACACAATTTTAACCAACCAAGTGTGCCAGATTGATTTTATCTGACGCAACACATTCCCCAATCCCAATATTATGAACAAAATTAGAATAATCATCTTTATTTTCATCAAGTCAATGAGGATACAACTCCCCCGAGTCATATGGTCAACCATCTTACCAACATTCAACTTCGTATATTCATTATCAAGATCACTCTATAGAAAAAAAATCTGACTTCAATAAGATTTTAGAAGGGCCAGCGATGACTTAAAAAGCTAGAAGACTCACGATCCCATCAAAATTTTTAAATCCAAGATCCATACTCAAATTTTCAAGTCTCACCACAAAAAAAAAGAACCTATTGACTTAGACAAGAGTATGGAAGCCTATATCCAACCTATCGATAGGTTAGAAGCAAAATGAAGTACATTGGAGAACCATTATAGGAAGAGAAAACTCTTCCTTATCAATATTGACCATCCCGACACTTTTACCCATATTGATGAGACCCATGAATCATGGTCTCTTGGAGATTTTGACCAAGATTCAATTTTAACATACCAATTTGAACTTGACCAATCTCAAATCTTAGACAAATTGGCAAGTTTTCACTTCAAAGAAATTGAACTTGATTGCGAATGTGAACCTGATCCCCAAATTTATGATTCGGTTTCAATTTTGAATCTATTTTAACTCCGATATCCTTACCCAATTTGGACCTAATTCCCAAGCCGACATTGATTCCTATACCATAGATCTTGAAATTGAACCACCTATTTTGGATAGTCACATTCCATTGATGGATCATGAATGTGAACTTCAATTTTTTGATTTTAAACCAACTAGTGAACCAAAACTGACTCTTGAACCTAAACTTAATTTAAGTCATATTTTCGAGTTAGTATTGGTTCCCGTTCCTTTCATTCTTGAGCCCAAATCAATTATTTCACAAAGTCATATTTCATTGTTGGACCAAGGTGTAGAATATTATGACTCCGAGATGATATTCCAAGATTGGTCATATAATTGGAATAATTTTCATGCTAGAATTCTCCATGATCCTATTCATAATGGGAAAAATAAAACTGTGAATAGAAAAGAGGTCAAAGGTGGGTTCCACGAGCCACCACATGATTCAAATTGGGCAGCAGCGCTTGCACCAATCTAACCATCACCAAAAACACCACCTTGAGGTAATATTTTTTCTTTCTTTTCTTATTTTCATGCATATATGCAATCATTCATACATTGAGGCAATGTATGAGATAGATGTTGGGGAGGGTTCCACTAATATTGCTAATATAGTTTAGTTATTAACATAGTTTTTTCAAAATATGTAAGTATGTGTGTGTGTGTGTATATATATTGTAAAAAGTATAAATAGTTTTTAAAAAATTAAGAATTCAACAAAGTTTGAAATTTTGATGGTAAGATCAATTTGAAAGAATCTATAATTTTTGATATTTCATCTATTTACAATAAATCAAGAAATTATCACTTATGAGTAAAAAACAATCATGTATATTCTAATTACAGTTATTTATCGATAATTACATTTTATTAAACAATATTTATAACGATTTACCGATAATCAAGATTTATTAAATAAAGAAATCAACTAATTTCATTAAACACAATAAAATATAATTTATAAAATAAAATCACTCACATAGCTATTACGGATGTAGCCTTCTTTCTTACGATCGCAACGGTTTCAGAATTGTCCAAATCGGACTCCGGATGCTCCAAATATCGCCCGAACGCTAGAAACTATATAAAGGGGTTAAATATGTGATAAATTGGTATAAAATGCAATTATTATAATTGTCAGGGGTTTTTTATGTAAATATTACCTTCATGAGTTAAAAGCAGGTTTGGGCTCTTAACGGGTCTGGTTTAGATCCACCACCTGAATGTAATTACTTAAGTTATTGGGTAAATGGATCTTGGGTTATAGGATTTTGGTGTGGATAATTGGGTTTGGGTTTGGATTTAAGGATTTGGATTTAGATCCAGAGAGAGAGAGAGAGAGGAGGAAAGGGGCTAGCGGCAACCAGCCCGCCTCGCCGGCGGCGAGTCTGCCCCACCAGCGACAGCTCTCAGGGAGAGGGGGAGAGAGAGGAATAAAGAGACGGAAAGAGAGAGAAAGAAGGGGGTGAGAGAGAGAAAAGAAAAGAAGAACAGTGAAGAAGAAGAAGAAGAAGAAGAAGAAGATGGGAAGGAAAAGGAGGAGGGGTGTGGTGCCCGGCGGCGCCGCTTGCCAGCAGCAAGGCCGCTAGCGATCTGCCTCCTTGGCTAGGAAAAACAAAGAGAGAGTGAGGGAGATAAAGACACTAACAAAGAGGGGGGGAGAGAGAGGAGTTAGGGTGAGAGAGTTGAAGAGAGAGGGGTTTTATTTGAAGGAGAGAGAGAAAGGCGGTGGATGGGTAATGATAGTGGAGAAAACATGGGAGGAAGAAAGAAGAAAGAAGAAAGAAAAGGTAATTTTAAAAATAAATTAATTATATTATTTTAATAGGTTAAAATTTGACTAGCTCCGAATGATTCCCAAAAATTCTGTAAAATAGAAAATATTATGCTGAGAGGTAACATGAAATTGAATTCTAGAAATCTTGTATGGTTTGCAAGTTAAAATTTTGGAATGTATCGCGGATATTGGGCGACACCAGTTTGGCCAGATTTTTGATAAATTCAGAAAAATCTCCAAAAATATCCTAACGTAGAAAATATAATTTTAAAACCCTATGTAAAAATAAATTCCAAAAACTCAACTCCGTTAGTAAATTAAAAATCGTAGAACCGATTATCGGTATCGGTCGATAATATCTGAAACTGAAAATTGGCTCAATCTGACTACTCGGAAGCTCAAATCAAGTTTGTATGCTGTATTGAGTGCCAATACTGTGACATGTATATCTAGGATTGGGGGGTTACAGCCAGTCTCCCCCTCCCCTTCCCTTTTCTCTCTCACTTTCTATTTGTCTCTTCTCTCTCCCGCTGTCTTTACCTCTTTCTGTCTCTTTCTCTTTCTTCTGTTTCTCTCTACTCTCTTCGTTCTCTTCCAGTTGCCCTCTCCCTCACTCACTCATGCATTCTTTCTCTCTAATTTTCTCTCCCGTCTTTCATTTTCTCTCTATCTCCTTCTCTCTTTATCTATTTTTCTCTCTCCCCGCATTACGTGTTAACACCTCGGCGTTCTCGGAGACTTTGCTGTGCCTGAGACATTTAGACGAGTACAGTCCCTTAGATATTGTGAGTATTTTTTTATGTGTACAAGTACCAATTCTTGGTTTATGCTAGTTCTTGGTTTATGCCAGTGCTTATTTTTGTATTTGGGGCGAGCACCATTATTATGTTGTGGGTGTTTGTATATTTTGTAGGCTATGTTGTAATTATAGCAGTGTTGTAATAGTTGTAGACAGTATTGTATTCTATGGTGAATGTTTGTAATAGCATAGGCGATACTTGTATATGTGCATGTGCTTATACTAACGCTTGTGCATATGCCTTACTCTTCCACAGCCTTCGTGCCTAACCTCTCTGAGGTTTTTCTGCTCAGCCTTCGGACTTAACCGCTAAGCAGTTTCATTATTCAGCTTCGAGATTTAACCTCTATGAGATTTTACTACTCAACCTCCAGGCTATACTGTAGTCTTCGAACTTAAACCCTCTGAGTTTCACATGCTCCGCCTAGTAGGCAAGCCTGGCGCTCAGCGCTTAACCGCTAACTCTTTCCAAGTGTAGTTCATTGTGAGCGTAACTTCATCACGTCCGTTAGCCTAACGTTCATACGCTCGCTTCGCCCTATGCGTTTACCTGCGCCGCGACCAGTAACCACACCGCATGCGTCAAGTGTTGTACGCTAGCTTCGCTCCAGCCTTGCTTAGCATCACTTAGTTGTTCGCTTAGCTTCGCTTGGTTGTTTAATAACTGTTATTATTATTTAATTATGGTTGTGAAAACTTTGAAATGCTTCTTATATTATTTTGGCATAATGTTATGTTTTCTTGTACTGTTCTGGCTTGACGTATTTCTGCAATTACTTATATTGTTGTACTCTACCTGACATCAGACACTTGTCACCTGACTACTTACTTACCTGATTTATGATTATCTCTTTTGCAGCGACTTGATAACATTATCATGTTATACACTTGACATTACTATTCTATTATATATATATATATATATATATATATATATATATATATATATATATATATATATATATATATATATATATATATATATATATATATATATATATATATATATATATATCCAATGATCTTGTATGTCAGGTACTTCAGTACTTCTGAACTCTTGTATCTCCTGTGCTCCTGTATTTCCTGTACTCATGTGATAATAATATAATAATATAATAAAATAGATAACTTATACTGGGAATGGGGGAAATTAATGGATACCAGTATGATGTTGTATTTATAGTGGTCGTGATACTGAAGAGTCGTGTTGGGTGTAATATAAATCCTAAAAAGTGGCAGTATCGGATCTCATGGATCACTGTCCTGGGCAGAGAACGGACCCACTATAAATATAGTCCATCAATCTCCACCAGTTTCTAATAACCAACCTCGACTTACTCATATATGATGTATGTATGCTAAGATGCCAGGACACATACCTAGATATATGAGTCGGATGAGTAATAATATTAATAAAATATTAATATAACAAGTTGTTTGCTTTCATCGATTTTATCAGTTTTTTTATGCTGTTTTCTTATTTTGAGGGCAACTTAGGCTGTATACACTCAGATTATGGTGACATGAGATATAAACTATATCTATGAGGGTTTTCTTATTTGGATTATCCGCTCGGTGTATTAATCTCATGAATCCATAAACTGAGCTCATACAATTAGTTTTTCCCGCATTTGTATTCATTGGATTTTAATTTGAATCGTGTTTTGGATTTTGATTCTGATTTCTCTAGTTTTATTATTAGTTATTGCCACTTCTGTATACAATGATAATATCAGAAATGTATGTTATTTAATCACTCCCTCTCATTCGGGTTATGATACTAGGTATCATAATTAAGATGAATTCTGCTGGAGTAGGACTCCGGTATGATAATCAGTGGTATGGGACATTGGCAGAGAATGACTAAATAACGAATGATACTGATTATTATTATTCTTATTATTATTATATCTTGCTCACCACTTGTATAATACATTTCCTGTCTCTTACTGTTTAATTATATTACTGTAACCCCCGCTCCCAGAATACGTACTTAGTTGCGTATTCAGATTTTTCAATTGTATTTTTCAATTTACTTCCTGTATTTATTTTGTATTATGAATTATTTATATGATCGTTTTGTCTTAGATCCGGATTCACGGACTCGGAGTCAGCCCTAGTCTGAACCGAGGACCCGATCCTAGGGTATTACTCGATTTGGTCTTTCTGGTATTTAGATTTGACCGATTTCAGTTTTAAACATCGTTTTCCAATATTTTAGATTTTCTATGATTTTCTGGAATTTTTCTGAATTAAATTGAAAATCTTCAAAACGGGTCGACCAGTGCTGCTGACCGATTCCCGGATTTTTAATTTACAAACAGATTGGAATTACTAGAAATGTCTTTTCACATTATTTTTTAAAATCACATTTCCTATCTAAATACTTTTTCTAAGGATTTTATGAATTTATCAAAGTTCCACCGGATTTGGTGTCGGCCAGTATCGCTGGTTGATTTCTGGATTTTTAATTTAAAAACTATAAAGAATTTCTTGAAATAGATTTCACCATGATTCTTAGAATAATATTCTTGATTTTTGAGAATTTTTGTGGGTCGTTCCGAGGTACTTGATTTTTCGGACGATTCCGATATTTTTCCGAAATTTTCCGCATCCGCAACTGAATCCCGGGAATCCGCTACTCTAATTATTTTCACTTTTCTTCCAAGAGAATATCTTCCTTTTTTCATTTTCTTTTCCTTTTTCCTTTTTTCTTTTTCTTTCCTTCCTTTTCCTTCCACCAAATTCTCCAAAATTCTCCATTCTTCCATTACCTTCTACAACTTTCCACCAAAAATATCTTCTCCAAAATATCTAAAACCACTCAAACCCCTCTCCCATCACCATGGCCGGCCAAGAGAGCCACCTCACCTCTCCATTTTACACAAAACCCCCTCCCTAAACATTTTTACATCACCTTCACAATTCCAATTCCTATATAAACTTTCCTTCTTCTTTCCACTTCATTTTTGTAATACCCCGTTCCCGGAATACGTACTTGGTTGCGTATTCAGTTTTTCGATCGTATTTTTCGATTTACTTCTTGTATTTGACCGATTTCAGTTTTAAAAGTCATTTTCCAATATTATATATTTTCTATGATTTTCTGGAATTTTCCTGAATTTAATTAAATATTTTCAAAACCGGTGTCGACCAGTACCGCTGATCAATTCTCGGATTTTTAATTCACAAACAGTTAGGAATTTCTAGAAGGTCCTTTAGACTTTATTTCTTAGAATCATATTTTCTATCTAAATACTTTTTCTGGGAATTTTATGAATTTATGAAAGTTCCAACGGAGTCGGTAGATAACTGATTCCGGGATTTTTAGTTTTAAAACTATAAATTATTTCTTCAAACGAATTTCACCATGAGTCTTAAAATGTTATTCTTGATTTTCAGTAAAATTTTTGGTCGTTCTGAGATACTTGAATTTCGGACGATTCTGGTATTTTCCAAAATTCCATTTTCCAATTTTCCAATAATTCCAATTTTTCACATAATCCCACTCACTTTCACCTAATCCTTTTTAAATCCCACTCATTCTCTCTCTCCCCCATGGCCGGCCAAGTGGCCAAGTGAGGGACACCTCACCCTCCCCATATTTGCACAAAACCCCCTCTCAATTACACTATTTGCAACTCCTTTACAAAATCTAACACCTATATAAACAATCTCTTTACATTTCTTTTCCTTTTTCTTCATTTTCACCTAAGTGTTAGCCCTCACCAAGAGATCTCTCCTCCTTCTCAACCTCAACCCTAGCTCCAAGAACCACCTCAAGGACTTCATCTCCACCTCAAGCAACCACCTTGGACCTTGGATCATAGCCTTCTTCGCCACCGAAGATCACCTTGGCCCCATTCGTCGTCAACGACCCTTTCGACCGCATAAAACGTCGATTGATCACTCCTAGTGAGTATTCTTACTCACCAAGACATGTGAATTCCCTAGTATACTTGTATTTCACATCTAGTTCACTTGTGCCTTCAAAATCACACATTTGACCTTCAAATTCGACCTGCAAATTCTGTTCTGTACGCTACTTACAGACCCAGATTAGTCGACTTGACCTAGGCATTAGTCGACTAACCCTTCTAGTTGAACCATAACCTGTTTCTGAAACACAGTTTTAGTCGACTTACCCTGATCATTAGTCGACTAACCCTTTCTGGAAATAAACCTCACTCTCTGGAAATCACTGTTAGTCGACTACACATTCCTCCCTAGTCGACTAACCTTACTTGAACCAGAAACCCAACTCTCGGCCCTAGTCGACTTATCCTATTTATTAGTCGACTATAGACTACTAGTCGACTAACCCTTCTCACCTTAGTCGACTCCTGAAACAAACTTAACTCTCTGTATCCCAGTTCTAGTTGACTTAGCTTGACTGTTAGTCGACTTGCGTGTCTGTTAGTCGACTACCCTTTTTACCTAGTCGACTAACTTTCCCTGAAACAGAATATCAACTCTCTGGAACCCAGTTTTAGTCGACTAATCCAGACTGTTAGTCGACTTAAGACCCCAATCAGTCGACTACACCTTCCACCTAGTCGACTAATTGAAGCTGTTTATTATAGTTGATTTCTTTTCTAAATTTGGATCTTACCCTGATACATGTGTATTATATTATGCTTGTTCATGCTTCATAACTGATACTACTTGACCTATTACTGGATGGATGTTATCTCTTGTAACTTCATGACTTGTTATTACATATTCTCGTTTCATGACATGTTAAATAGTGAATATCACCACTTATCATGCCATCTGTTGAACCAAGCATGATGCATTCAACTTTTGTATAAAATGGACCAACTTACATTGGGTCAGGGGGAAACATGCGGATATCGATATGTGTTCGTGTTTACAGTGGCATTAGGTATATTGTACAATTATATTCCGGTCTAACCTGAGGGCCTCCAGGAGACCGAGGGGAGTGCTTGCTCCCTCTTCCTGAGTACTATCATGATAAGGGCATACATAAGTCCCTCCTGAATAGCCTAGCGGCTGGCTTCCGTCACCAAGCAACGGAACAATCCTGGACCGTTATCCCGGGCATGTACGGGGTCCACTGTAAACATAGTTCGTCGATACCCCCGCTGTTTCCAATAACAACCTTGTATTACTAGGATATGGATCTATGTGCGCTGGGACGCTGGGTCACATAGCTAGATATCACAGTAAGACAAGTAATAATAATAATAGACTTTAACTATGTATCCATTGCATCCTGATTATAGTCCTTTATGCTTTCATTACTTGTTGGTTTATATTCATTATGCTGTTCCGTCCTTATTATTCATATCTCTTAGCCACTTGGCTATAACCTGTTCATTTTCGGGAGGTCCTGACTCCCTTGGATTTGTATGTTCAGGTTCCGAAGCTTGGATCGAAGTGGAGCCATCCACAGAAGATCGAGCTTTCTTTAGCGAGCAGGCTGATTAGCTCCAGTCCTTGCGCCAGATCTTTCTTTTTGACTCACGGGATCTTCATCCTACTCGTGAGCATTTTGTGTTTATGTTGTATCTTTTGCTTTTGGACTTAGTTGTGATAAAAGATACATGTAATGTGTAATATTTTATCATATCTTGCGATGACTTGTACTTGTACTTTTATGTTGGCATATGGATGGAAATCACGCTTTGTCGTGCACTCTGATCCTTGTTGTACTTTTATGCTTAGCGTGTATACGTGGGGGCACCTTTTGACCTGCGTATATACATCGTAGTGACGTCCCCGTATCTGTGGAATCGGGGCGTTACAGGTTGGTATCAGAGCCTAGGCTCTCACACCTATAGTACAATTAGGCAGCAAATTACTGTAATTTGCTATTGCCAACTACAATGTACAAAGTTATCTAGTCCTTCTTGATCCCTTCTTGATTCCTTCCCTTGTGTCCTAAACTCCTTCCATTTTTCCAATTCCAGTTATCCTTTCCCAAATTCGGTATGGAGAGAAGGACGGGTCGTAACAACTCTGGGCAAGCATCGAATGGACCCACTGGAGAGAATGTGGATATTCTGAGGGTCATTCAGACGATGATGGAGAACCAGCAGCAGCAGACGGAACTTCTCCGGCAAGAATTGGCAGCTCCAAAAGAACAGAGGCCGGGAAATGTTTCAGACTTCAGACGGCTGCAACCAGCCATATTCACGGGTGAAGAGAAACCCCTGGATGCTGAGCAATGGCTGACAGACACCACAGACTTATTGAATGCAGCTCGAGTTCCAAAGGAGAATCAAGTGGAGGTTGTTAAGATTCAACTGAAGGATATAGCCAGAACTTGGTGGCTTGCTGAGGAGGCCAGATTGGAGAAGCCTGTCACCTGGGACACATTCTCCAAAAGCTTTTATAGCAGATTCTTCCCCGCCACTGCTCAGAAGGACATGGAAGAGCAGTTCATCAGACTTCAGCAAGGAAATAGATCCGTGGATGAGTATGCCGCGGAATTTCTCAGGCTTAGCCGCTTTGCTCCGTACATGGTAACTGATGAGGAGAAGCGGGCTAGCAGATTTCAGCAGGGCTTGCAGATGGATATTCAGGTCTTCTTGATGTCCCAGCAGCTGAAGACTTATTCTGAAGTTCTCACCATAGCTCGAGAGGTGGAGCGTGGGCTAGAGAAGAAGCAAGAGAGCCAGATGAGGAACCAGGCCATGAAGAGGCCATTTGCACCAATGGGAGAGGAGGCCCTTACAGAGCAGCGAAGGTTCAGGCTATGAGGTAACCATTCAGACCGGCTCCTTACCAGACGGCCCAACCATTATCCTTCTGCAGTTATTGCCAGAAGCCAGGCCACATTCGACAGAATTGCCGTAGGGCAAATGGGTTATGTTTGGTGTGTGGTTCCCGAGACCATTCCATCGAGGCCTGTCCACACAAGAGAATGGGGGTAGCCGGCCAAGCTTTGCCAGCACTGCAGGGACCGAATGGACAGAAGGCACTTCCAGGGCCACCGGGGCAGAGGAATCAAGGACCGATGATCAGGAGAGTTCCTCCCCTCCTCCACAGCAAGCTGTTCGCCCAGTCCAGAGAGGAGCTAGGACTGCTGCAGGGCGTGGAAGGGGTCAAGCCTTCAATTTGACAGAAGTAGAGGCTGAGACTTCTGAGGAGGTGATAACAGGTAATATCAGGGTGCATTCTAAACCTGTTTTAGCCCTCTTCGATTCAGGTGCTTCATATTGTTTTATCTCAGATCATTTTGTGGCATTGCATTCCATACCTGTTAGATCTTTAGACCACAAATGGGAGATTAGTACAGGGAATGGAGTAGTCATGTCTTCTAGAGTTTGTGCTGACTGTCCAATAGAACTTTGTGATAAGACCTTGGCCATAGATATGCTCGTACTAGACACCAAGGGGTACGACGTAATCTTAGGCATGACCTGGCTCAGTCAGTACTATGCAGTTATTGACTGTAGGGAGAAGAAGATTATTTTCAGGATCCCTCGTCAACCGGAATTCCAATTCAGTGGAGAAGTGAAGTCTGCTAAGAGGAAGACTCGGTTGACTACTTCGGAGGTTCAGAAGGGAGTACCGGTGTGGGATGAATTTCCAGGAGTGTTTACTGAGGTCTCAGGACTGCCACCTGAAAGGATGATTGAGTTCTCTATTGAGACTGTGCCTGGAGTGGCTCCTATATCCAAGGCTCCGTACAGGATGGCACCGACGGAGCTGGAGATTCTAAAGAAGCAGCTGCAGGAATACTCTGATAAGGGTTGATTCGGCCAAGTACTTCACCATGGGGAGCTCCAGTACTATTGGCGAACAAGAAGGATGGTGGTAAGAGGCTTTGTGTTGATTATAGAGAATTGAATAAGGTTACCATCAAGAACAAGTATCCCTTACCAAGGATTGATGATTTGTTTGATCAGCTTCATGGAGCCCGGGTATTCTCTAAATTGGATTTGCAGTCAGGTTACCATCAGCTAAGGATGAAGAAAGAGGATATTCCGAAGACGGCATTCAGGACCCGTTATGGCCACTATGAATTTCTAGTTATGCCTTTCGGAGTCACCAATGCCCCTGCAGTTTTCATGGATTTGATGAACCGAGTGTTCTCGCCCTATTTGGATCAATTTGTTGTTGTTTTATAGATGATATCTTGATCTATTCAAAGGACAACAAGGAGCATGCAGAGCACTTGAGGATTGTATTGCAGACTCTCCAGCAGGAGCAGCTTCATGTGAAGAGGAGAAAGTGTGACTTTTGGTTGGACAGTATAGCCTTCCTTGGACACATAGTTTCAGCGGAAGGAATTTCAGTTGATCCTAGCAAAGTCCAGGCAGTGAGGGACTGGCCCATTCCAAAGACGGTGACTGAGATTAAGAGTTTTCTTGGACTAGCCGGATATTACAGACGCTTTGTCCAAGACTTCTCTAGGATTGCAGCCCCGTTGACCAAGCTCACCAGGAAAGGAGAAAGGTACATATGGACAGAGGAATGTACTGCAGCTTTTGAGCAATTGAAGCAGAGGCTCATTTCAGCTCCAATCTTGAGGACTCCCTCAGGAAGAGGAGGGATGGTCATCTTCAGTGATGCATCAGGGAAAGGCCTGGGATGTGTACTTATGCAACATGATCATGTTATGGCTTATGCATCTAGGCAACTGAAGCCTCATGAACGGAATTACCCAACTCATGACTTGGAGCTAGCAGCTGTCATATTTGCCTTGAAGATCTGGAGGCATTATCTTCTGGGGGATAAGGTGTTGATATACACGGATCACAAGAGCCTCAAATATATTTTCTCACAGAAGGAGTTGAACATGAGGCAGAGGCGGTGGTTGGAGCTTATGGCGGACTATGATATTGACTTGCAATATCATCCAGGCAAGGTCAATACAGTACCGGATGCACTGAGCAGGAAGCCAGAGTATAGAGTGCTTGTCCAACTTACTCAGCAGATGGAATTGATTCAAGACATCATCAGATTGGACTTGATGTTGGTGCAAGGAGCTGATAAGGCGGGACAGTTCATGACCATGCAGATTCAGTCAGCATTGATAGATGAGATCAAGGAAGCTCAGAAGGAAGACCCCAGATTGCAGCAATTCTGAGCTCAGGTAGAGGCTGGATTGAGGACTGATATCAGTATTCATCCGGATGGTGCCTTATACTTTGGTAGCAGGATTTGTGTTCCCCAAGGAGAAGTTCGGCAGAAGATTTTAGCGGAAGCACACAGTTCAGCTTATTCCATACACCCAGGGGGAACCAAGATGTATCAGGACTTGAAGAAGCAGTTTTGGTGGAATGCTATGAAGAGGGAGATAGCCCAGTATGTTGCCAAGTGCTTAGTTTGACAGCAGATAAAGATTGAGCATCAGAGGACAGCTGGACTTCTGCAACCTTTACCGATACCTGAGTGGAAGTGGGAGCACATCACCATGGATTTTGTCACGGCATTGCCTCGCAGTCCTAAAGGTAATAATGCGGTGTGGGTAATCATCGATCGCCTCACCAAATCAGCTCACTTCATACCATTCAGGGTGGGTCAGTCAACAGAGGTTCTGGCGGACAAGTACATGAAGGAGATAGTTCGTCTGCATGGAGTTCCAGTTAGTATTGTATCAGACAGAGACACCAGATTCAGATCTCATTTCTGGGAAAGCCTCCAAGAAAGTCTAGGGACTCGTCTGAAATTCAGTACATCATATCATCCTCAGACAGACGGACAATCTGAGAGGACTATCCAGATCCTTGAAGATATGTTGCGGGCTTGTATGATTGAATTCCAGGGATCATGGGAAGACCATCTTCACTTGGCTGAATTTTCTTATAATAACAGCTATCAGGCAAGTATCAAGATGGCACCTTTTGAAGCATTGTATGGAAGGAAGTGTAGGTCGCCGATTTGTTGGGATGAAGTCGGTGAGAGGAGACTTTTGGGACCAGAGATCCTGATTCAGACAACAGATAAAGTCAGGATTATCAGAGATCACCTCAGGGCAGCACAGAGTCGGCAGAAGAGTTGGGCAGACACACTGAGAAGGCCATTGGAATTCCAGGCAGGAGATCATGTGTTTTTGAAGATATCACCTACCAAGGGAGTAATCCGGTTCGGTACTCGTGGAAAGCTTAGTCCGAGATACATCGGCCCATTCGAGATCTTGGACCGAGTGGGAGAGGTGTCTTACAGGTTGGCGTTACCGCCATCTTTGGACGGAGTTCACAATGTATTCCACGTGTCTCAGCTGAGGAAGTATGTGAAGGACGATAGTCATATTCTGGATCACTCCGAACTGGAACTACAGCCGGATTTGTCATACCAAGAGCAACCGATGGCCATTTTGGACAGAAGTGTCAAGACATTGAAGAACAGGCAATACCATTAGTGTTGGTGTCTTGGAACAGACATGCCCCTGGAGAAGCCACTTGGGAACGAGAGGATGTTGTCCGTGAGCGTTACCCTCACTCTTCACTTCTTGATTTGGTAAAACTCCTTCCTTCTATTCCTTTCTACTGTTATCTTTCTTATCATCCTTATCTATCTGTTATCCTTCTTTGCTGTTACCTTTCACCTTATGAAATTTCGAGGACGAAATTTTTGTAAGGTGGATGGATTGTAATACCCCGTTCCCGGAATACGTACTTGGTTGCGTATTCAGTTTTTCGATCGTATTTTTCGATTTACTTCTTGTATTTGACCGATTTCAATTTTAAAAGTCATTTTCCAATATTATATATTTTCTATGATTTTCTGGAATTTTCCTGAATTTAATTAAATATTTTCAAAACCGGTGTCGACCAGTACCGCTGATCGATTCTCGGATTTTTAATTCACAAACAGTTAGGAATTTCTAGAAGGTCCTTTAGACTTTATTTCTTAGAATCATATTTTCTATCTAAATACTTTTTCTGAGAATTTTATGAATTTATGAAAGTTCCAACGGAGTCGGTAGATAACTGATTCCGGGATTTTTAGTTTTAAAACTATAAATTATTTCTTCAAACGAATTTCACCATGAGTCTTAAAATGTTATTCTTGATTTTTAGTAAAATTTTCGGGTCGTTCCGAGATACTTGAATTTCGGACGATTCCGGTATTTTCCAAAATTCCATTTTCCAATTTTCCAATAATTCCAATTTTCCACATAATCCCACTCACTTTCACCTAATCCTTTTTAAATCCCACTCATTCTCTCTCTCCCCCATGGCCGGCCAAGTGGCCAAGTGAGGGACACCTCACCCTCCCCATATTTGCACAAAACCCCCTCTCAATTACACTATTTGCAACTCCTTTACAAAATCTAACACCTATATAAACAATCTCTTTACATTTCTTTTCCTTTTTCTTCATTTTCACCTAAGTGTTAGCCCTCACCAAGAGATCTCTCCTCCTTCTCAACCTCAACCCTAGCTCCAAGAACCACCTCAAGGACTTCATCTCCACCTCAAGCAACCACCTTGGACCTTGGATCATAGCCTTCTTCGCCACCGAAGATCACCTTGGCGCCATTCGTCGTCAACGACCCTTTCGACCGCATAAAACGTCAATTGATCACTCCTAGTGAGTATTCTTACTCACCAAGACATGTGAATTCCCTAGTATACTTGTATTTCACATCTAGTTCACTTGTGCCTTCAAAATCACACATTTGACCTTCAAATTCGACCTGCAAATTCTGTTCTGTACGCTACTTACAGACCCAGATTAGTCGACTTGACCTAGGCATTAGTCGACTAACCCTTCTAGTTGAACCATAACCTGTTTCTGAAACACAGTTTTAGTCGACTTACCCTGATCATTAGTCGACTAACCCTTTCTGAAATAAACCTCAACTCTCTGGAAATCACTGTTAGTCGACTACACATTCCTCCCTAGTCGACTAACCTTACTTGAACCAGAAACCCAACTCTCGGCCCTAGTCGACTTATCCTATTTATTAGTCGACTATAGACTACTAGTCGACTAACCCTTCTCACCTTAGTCGACTCCTGAAACAAACTTAACTCTCTGTATCCCAGTTCTAGTCGACTTAGCTTGACTGTTAGTCGACTTGCGTGTCTGTTAGTCGACTACCCTTTTTACCTAGTCGACTAACTTTCCCTGAAACAGAATATCAACTCTCTGGAACCCAGTTTTAGTCGACTAATCCAGACTGTTAGTCGACTTAAGACCCCAATCAGTCGACTACACCTTCCACCTAGTCGACTAATTGAAGCTGTTTATTATAGTTAATTTCTTTTCTAAATTTGGATCTTACCCTGATACATGTGTATTATATTATGCTTGTTCATGCTTCATAACTGATACTACTTGACCTATTACTGGATGGATGTTATCTCTTGTAACTTCATGACTTGTTATTACATATTCTCGTTTCATGACATGTTAAATAGTGAATATCACCACTTATCATGCCATCTCTTGAACCAAGCATGATGCATTCAACTTTTGTATAAAATGGACCAACTTACATTGGGTCAGGGGGAAACATGCGGATATCGATATGTGTTCGTGTTTACAGTGGCATTAGGTATATTGTACAATTATATTCCGGTCTAACCTGAGGGCCTCCAGGAGACCGAGGGGAGTGCTTGCTCCCTCTTCCTGAGTACTATCATGATAAGGGCATACATAAGTCCCTCCTGAATAGCCTAGCGGCTGGCTTCCGTCACCAAGCAACGGAACAATCCTGGACCGTTATCCCGGGCATGTACGGGGTCCACTGTAAACATAGTTCGTCGATACCCCCGCTGTTTCCAATAACAACCTTGTATTACTAGGATATGGATCTATGTGCGCTGGGACGCTGGGTCACATAGTTAGATATCACAGTAAGACAAGTAATAATAATAATAGACTTTAACTATGTATCCATTGCATCCTGATTATAGTCCTTTATGCTTTCATTACTTGTTGGTTTATATTCATTATGCTGTTCCGTCCTTATTATTCATATCTCTTAGCCACTTGGCTATAACCTGTTCATTTTCGGGAGGTCCTGACTCCCTTGGATTTGTATGTTCAGGTTCCGAAGCTTGGATCGAAGTGGAGCCATCCACAGAAGATCGAGCTTTCTTTAGCGAGCAGGCTGATTAGCTCCAGTCCTTGCGCCAGATCTTTCTTTTTGACTCACGGGATCTTCATCCTACTCGTGAGCATTTTGTGTTTATGTTGTATCTTTTGCTTTTGGACTTAGTTGTGATAAAAGATACATGTAATGTGTAATATTTTATCATATCTTGCGATGACTTGTACTTGTACTTTTATGTTGGCATATGGATGGAAATCACGCTTTGTCGTGCACTCTGATCCTTGTTGTACTTTTATGCTTAGCGTGTATACGTGGGGCACCTTTTGACCTGCGTATATACGTCGTAGTGACGTCCCCGTATCTGTGGAATCGGGGCGTTACAATTTTTCTCTTCACCAAAACCTTAACCACCACCAACTCCTCCTTCATCTCCATCACAACCACCACAATCACAACTTCTCCAAACTCCCTACCTTCATCTTCTTCCTCCTCCATCTCCATGTAAACCAACACAAACCCCAAAACTCCACCAAAGCCTCCACCTTCTCCTTTACCTTCTCCAAAACTACCACCACAACAAACCTCTCCACAAAACCACCACCCCATCATCTTCTCTAGGGCCGGCCACCCTCCTTGGATTGGGGCCGAGCTCTTCTTCGTCGGCAACATCTCCGATGATTATTCCGGTAATCTTTCACGATAATTCCGGTAATCATTCCGGTGACAATTGCAAACGACAACACTAACGTCACCACCACCATCTTTTCTTAACCATTTTCATCACCATCACTTCTACTATTTTCCACCACCATCTTCACTTCCACCATCACTTTCACAATCACAATACCACCTCCATCTCCACTACTTAAACCTCCAACATCACCTTCATCATCACCTTCTTTTCATTACTCCATTAAAATCCATCTCCTTCACCAAATAACACCACCACCAACGAAATCATCTTTCCCTGTCTCTCTCTTTCTTTCTGTTGATGCGGATCTCACCCCCGCGTCCAGGTAACTCCTTAACGCGGCCTTCGCATTCTTGTATCGACGCAACGCGAAATCCATGCCCGCGTCTGTATCCCTTTCGTATCTACACGACGCGGAGCTAATGCCCGCGTCTGTGTTCTCCTCCCCTGACTTGAACGCGGGTCTCGAACCCCGCGTTTGTGGCACCTTCGCGACGTGATTCCCACGTCTGTGATTTCCGCGTCTGCTATTCCCGCGACGCGACTCCCGCGTCTGCGACCCCCGTGTCTCACTCGCAAAACCCGCGTCTCCCTGTGCACTCTCTCTTTCCATATACTTCTCTCTCTGACTCTCTCTTTCTCTTTCTAACTCTTTCTCTCTCCTCTTCACTTTCTCTCTCAAAATATTTATATATTATTATATTTTATGGCGCGTGCACGAGTTCCATGGATTTCAGAGTTTTCGGCTCTTCCGGAGATTTAGGCGAGTGTCCTCGCCTCCATTTGGGTTTCCCCGCTTTGTCGGGTCGACATGTATTTTATTCCATATTTAAATGTATTTTGTATTGGGCTGAGTCCCTGTATTTGTGTATGGCCGAGTGCCAATGACTGGACATATATGCTCTGTGACGAATGCTTGTATTAGGGTAGTTTAATTCTTGTACATATACCATGCCTGTGTTGTATTTTACTGCTTTATACCATGCGTGGCTGACCCTTCGTGGTCGTTGGACTCTGGGTTTCTGCCCACTCCTGGGATGGCTAGTAGTCATCGAGAGTGCGCTTAAACCCGAGCGTACTTGACCTCCGGACCCTTCAGCCTCCGGTCTCTCACTATCTCGAAAGAGAAGTGATTGGGACCGTCAGGTTTCTCAGCTCCGTCTGGTGAGCATACTTAGCGCTCAGTGCTTTATTCACTAAATTCGTCTAGGCGAGATGCTGTCAGATTTTCTACTCGTATTGTAAACCCGGTAACCTCGCCAAGCGCATTAGTGTCTAAACCCTGTTCGCTGCCTGTGCCTCCAACTTGTTCAGCTCCGCCTGGTTATCATGATCAGCGTTCAGCGCTTTACCACTAGATTCGTCTAGGCGAGATGCTGCCGGATTTTCTACTCGCACTTTAAGCCGAGTTGTCCCGGTAACCTTACCAGACGCTCCAGTGTTAAATACTGTTTGCTGTCTGTGCCTCCAGCTTGCTCAGCTCCGCTTGGTTGTACTCAGCTACTACTTTATCACATGCCATTATTTCATACCTGTCAACTACATGCTACTATTTAACACCTGTTTGTATCACCTGACAACTGAAGTGTTATCACCTGACACCAGACATGCTACTACTTGGCAAGGCCCCTTGTTATGACATGACTTGCCACCGGACTAATATCAATCTCTTGACATGATTGGTCACCTGCCAAATATCATCCTCCTGTCATGCTATCACTTGACAACCGGCATGATATACTTGCCTCTTGACATGTTAATACTTGACCTGTGATTATCACATTTACGGGAATACTATACTTATTATCCTGCATTACATGTAGTGACTTGAATCTTGTACTTATTATCCTGTATTATATATACAGTGACCTGAATCTGCAGTACTTATGTACTCCTGAACTCCTGATCATGTCTTGCACCTGCTATTCCCGTAAATTGATAATTACATAATAAATCATAAAACTGGACAACTTACATAGGGTCGGGGAAACTTGCGGCTATCAATACATGTTCGTGTTTTCAGTGGTACTAGGCATGTTGTGCAACTAAAACTTCCGGTCTGACCTGTGGGCCTCCAGGCGACCGAGGGGAGTGCTGGCTCCCTCCTTCTTGGTACCATCTTGATAAGGGCATCCTATAAGACCCTCCTGATCGCTTTGCGGCAGGTTCCATCAACTAAGCAACGGAACAATCCTGGGCCGTGGTCCCGGGTATGTACGGGACCCATTGTAAACATTGTTCGTTGATACCCCCGTTGGTTTCCAATAACAATCTTGCTTTACTCAGATGTGGATATATGTGTGCTGGGACGCTAGTTCACGTATCTAGACATCAGGATAAGACGAGTAATAATAATAATAAAAGATGCCAGCTATGGATCCGTTGTATGCTTTACCGAGTTTGCTTCCATCGGATTTTACATCGGATTTCCGGTTTTATGATTATTATCATATTAGCTACTCATACCCTGTTTTATTACCCATGTTCCATTCCATCAGTCTACTGCTCCTATCTTATCATTCCATGAGTAGTTCCTGCTTGATATCACTTGTTATATATCTACCTGCTTATACATGTTTATGCTCACGACACGGTTTTCAATGCATGATTATGATTCGGTTTTATCGATACACGTGTGTTATCCTTGCACGCCATCTGGCTTTCGTATCACCACTCGCCTGGGGAGTTCTATCTGACTCCCCTGGATTCTCATGTCCAGGTCCTGGAGCTTGGAATATGTCGGAGCTTGGAGCTTGTAGAATCCCAGTTCCTGACCTGAAAAGCGCATCGGTAGCTTGGATCTCCAGCGGACCATCCGAAGCTCTAACCTTCCAGGCCCCCTGTGTGCCTCTCGAGTTTTCCTTTTGTAAACTCGTGAGTGCCTTTTGTACTGTTCACACTTGTACCATCCTTTGTATTCTCGCATTTGCGCCTATCAGTGATGTAATATTATTGTAATATTTGTCACCTCTGGTGATAACTTTGTAATTGTACTCATGTGTTGGAATGTATAATGCACCATTTGCTTCCACACTCTGATTCTTGCCTGTACTGATGCTTAGCGTATATACGTGAGGGTATTTCTGACCTGCGTATATACGTTGCAGTAACGTCTCCGTACCCACCGGGATCAGAGCGTCACAGGGTGGTATCAGAGCCTAGGCTCTACATCCTCAGTACGTCCAGACGGCAAATTAATGATAAAGAAATTTGTAACTGGAATGCATGAGTCCTGGTTATACACTCTAACTACAAGTACAGAGTTATCTATTCTTGATCATCTTTCCTTTGATTCCTAATCCCTTCCATCTTTACCCTGTTTTGGTTTTTCGAAGCCTTTATACCAACTTAAGATATGAATAGACTAGAGAGGTAGCGACTGGTTCTGAATAAAGCGATTATATGATCTCTTTGGCCAACTCTGTGAAGCTCGGGTATTCTCGGGATTGATCCTAATCGGGTTATCTTTCAGAAGTCAGTAGTCGGAATTCTTTACGGATATTCTACATTCTCGGCTATATCTTTCAGAGTGATTGATGCCTGGTATTCGGAATTCTCAATTATCGGTCTTCTTTATTATGCTCAAGACTATCAGGGTTTTCTTTATCTTCAGTATTCTGGCTCATTCTTGGAGCGACATTAAGTATGCAGTACAGCGGGAATTCTATTGCAAAGCTGTGTTATCAGTCAATATTATTCGGCATTGTTCGAAGATTTATACAGCCGGAAGTGCAGAGAATGTCTATGTTCTGATTATTGTTCAGTCAACTTGAGAGCCCTACCTATAGTGTTTCATATCTTAATTGGTATAATTTCCGTCCATGTCCCCTTTGTGTTCAATTTACCCCTTATTGAAATTGCGAGGACGCAATTTTTTGTAAGGTGGATGGATTGTAACACCCTGCTCCCAGAATACGTACTTAGTTGCGTATTCAGATTTTTCGATCGTATTTTTCGATTTACTTCCTGTATTTGTTTTGTATTATGAATTATTTATATGATCGTTTTGTCTTAGATCCGGATTCACGGACTCGGAGTCAGCCCTAGTCTGAACCGAGGACCCGATCCTAGGGTATTACTCCATTTGGTCTTTCTGGTATTTAGATTTGACTGATTTCAGTTTTAAATATCGTTTTCCAATATTTTAGATTTTCTATGATTTTCTGAAATTTTCCTGAATTAAATTGAAAATCTTCAAAACCGGTGTCGACCAGTGCTGCTGACCGATTCCCGGATTTTTAATTTACAAACAGATTGGAATTACTAGAAATGTCTTTTTAAATTATTTCTTAAAATCACATTTCCTATCTAAATACTTTTCCTAAGGATTTTATGAATTTATCAAAGTTCCACCGGATTTGGTGTCGGCCAGTATTGCTGGTTGATTTCAGGATTTTTAATTTAAAAACTATAAAGAATTTCTTGAAATGGATTTCACCGTGATTCTTAGAATAATATTCTTGATTTTTGAGAATTTTCGCGGGTCGTTCCGAGGTACTTGATTTTCAGACGATTCCAGTATTTTTCCGAAAATTTTCCGCATCCGCAACTGAATCCCGGGAATCCGCTACTCTAATTATTTTCACTTTTTCTTCCAAGAGAATATCTTATTTTTTTCATTTTCTTTTCCTTTTTCCTTTTCCTTTTTCTTTCCTTCCTTTTCCTTCCACCAAATTCTCCAAAATTCTCCATTCTTCCATTACCTTCTACAACTTTTCACCAAAAATATCTTCTCCAAAATATCTAAAACCACTCAAACCCCTCTCCCATCACCATGGCCGGCCAAGAGAGCCACCTTACCTCTCCATTTTATAAAAAATCCCCTCCCTAAACATTTTTACATCACCTTCACAATTCCAATTCCTATATAAACTTTCCTTCTTCTTTCCACTTCATTTTTCTCTTCACCAAAACCTTAACCACCACCAACTCCTCCTTCATCTCCATCACAACCACCACAATCACAACTTCTCCAAACTCCCTACCTTCATCTTCTTCCTCTTCCATCTCCATGTAAACCAACACAAACCCCAAAACTCCACCAAAGCCTCCACCTTCTCCTTTACCTTCTCCAAAACTACCACCACAACAAACCTCTCCACAAAACCACCACCCCATCATCTTCTCTAGGGCCTGCCACCCTCCTTGGATTGGGGCTGAGCTCTTCTTCATCGCAACATCTCCGATGATTATTCCGGTAATCGTTCACGATTATTCCGGTAATCATTCCGGTGACAATTGCAAACGACAACACTAACGTCACCACCACCATTTTTTCTTAACCGTTTTCATCACCATCACTTCTACTATTTTCCACCACCATCTTCACTTCCACCATCACTTTCACCATCACAATACCACCTCCATCTCCACTACTTAAACCTCCAACATCACCTTCATCATCACCTTCTTTTCATTACTCCATTAAAATCCATCTCCTTCACCAAATAACACCACCACCAACGAAATCATCTTTCCCTGTCTCTCTCTTTCTCTCTGTTGACGCGGATCTCACCCCCGCATCCAGGCAACTCCTTAACACGGCCTTCGCGTTCTTGTATCGACGCAACGCGAAATCCATGCCCGCGTCTGTATCCCTTTCGTATCTACACGACGCGGAGCTAATGCCCGCGTCTGTGTTCTCCTCGTGCTTTGACTTGAACGCGGGTCTCGAACCCCGCGTTTGTAGCACCTTCGCGACGTGATTCCCGCGTCTGTGATTCTCGCGTCTGCTATTCCCGCGACGCGACTCCCGCGTCTGCGACCCCCGCGTCTCACTCGCAAAACCCGCGTCTCCCTGTGCACTCTCTCTTTCCATATACATCTCTCTCTGACTCTCTCTTTCTCTTTCTAACTCTTTCTCTCTCCTCTTCACTTTCTCTCTCAAAATATTTATATATTATTATATTTTATGGCGCGTGCGCGAGTTCCATGGATTTCAGAGTTTTCGGCTCTTCCGGAGATTTAGGCGAGTGTCCTCGCCTCCATTTGGGTTTCCCCGCTTTGTCGGGTCGACATGTATTTTATTCCATGTTTAAATGTATTTTGTATTGGGCTGAGTCCCTGTATTTGTGTATGGCCGAGTGCCAATGATTGGATATATATTGCTTTGTGATGAATGCTTGTATTAGGGTAGTTTAATTCTTGTACATATACCATGCCTGTGTTGTATTTTACTGCTTTATACCATGCGTGGCCGACCCTTCGTGGTCGTTGGACTCTGGGTTTCTGCCCACTCCTGGGATGGCTAGTAGTCATCGAGAGTGCGCTTAAACCCGAGCGTACTTGACCTCCGGACCCTTCAGCCTCCGGTCTCTCACTATCTTGAAAGAGAAGTGATTGGGACCGTCAGGTTTCTCAGCTCCGTCTGGTGAGCATACTTAGCGCTCAGTGCTTTATTCACTAAATTCGTCTAGGCGAGATGCTGTCGGATTTTCTACTCGTATTGTAAACCCGGTAACCTCGCCAAGCGTATTAGTGTCTAAACCCTGTTCGCTGCCTGTGCCTCCAACTTGTTCAGCTCCGCCTGGTTATCATGATCAGCGTTCAGCGCTTTACCACTAGATTCGTCTAGGCGAGATGCTGCCGGATTTTCTACTCGCACTTTAAGCCGAGTTGTCCCGGTAACCTTGCCAGACGCTCCAGTGTTAAATACTGTTTGCTGTCTGTGCCTCCAGCTTTCTCAGCTCCGCTTGGTTGTGCTCAGTTACTACTTTATCACATGCCATTATTTCATACCTGTCAACTACATGCTACTATTTAACACCTGTTTGTATCACCTGACAACTGAAGTGTTATCACCTGACACCAGACATGCTACTACTTGGCAAGGCCCCTTGTTATGACATGACTTGCCACCGGACTAATATCAATCTCTTGACATGATTGGTCACCTGCCAAATATCATCCTCCTGTCATGCTATCACTTGACAACCGGCATGATATACTTGCCTCTTGACATGTTAATACTTGACCTGTGATTATCACATTTACGGGAATACTATACTTGTTATCCTGCATTACATGCAGTGACTTGAATCTTGTACTTGTTATCCTGTATTATATATACAGTGACCTGAATCTGCAGTACTCATGTACTCCTGAACTCCTGATCATGTCTTGCACCTGCTATTCCCGTAAATTGATAATTACATAATAAACCATAAAACTGGACAACTTACATCGGGTCGGGGGAAACTTGCGGCTATCAATACATGTTCGTGTTTTCAGTGGTACTAGGCATGTTGTGCAACTAAAACTTTCGGTCTGACCTGTGGGCCTCCAGGCGACCGAGGGGAGTGCTGGCTCCCTCCTTCTTGGTACCATCTTGATAAGGGCATCCTATAAGACCCTCCTTATCGCCTTGCGGCAGGTTCCGTCCACCAAGCAACGGAACAATCCTGGGCCGTGGTCCCGGGTATGTACGGGACCCACTGTAAACATTGTTCGTTGATACCCCCGTTGGTTTCCAATAACAATCTTGCTTTACTCAGATGTGGATATATGTGTGCTGGAACGCTAGTTCACATATCTAGACATCAGGGTAGGACGAGTAATAATAATAATAAAAGATGCCAGCTATGGATCCGTTGTATGCTTTACCGAGTTTGCTTCCATCGGGTTTTACATCGGATTTTCGGTTTTATGATTATTATAATATTAGCTACTCATACCCTGTTTTATTACCCATGTTCCATTCCATCAGTCTACTGCTCCTATCTTATCATTCCATGAGTAGTTTCTGCTTGATATCACTTGTTATATATCTACCTGCTTATACATGCTTATGCTCACGACACGGTTTTCAATGCATGATTATGATTCTGTTTTATCGATACACGTGTGTTATCCTTGCACGCCATCTGGCTTTCGTATCACCACTCGCCTGGGGAGTTCTATCTGACTCCCCTGGATTCTCATGTCCAGATCCTGGAGCTTGGAACATATCGGAGCTTGGAGCTTGTAGAATCCCAGTTCCTGACCTGAAAAGCGCATCGGTAGCTTGGATCTCCAGCGGACCATCCGAAGCTCTAACCTTCCAGACCCCCTGTGTGCCTCTCGAGTTTTCCTTTTGTAAACTCGTGAGTGCCTTTTGTACTGTTCACACTTGTACCATCCTTTGTATTCTCGCATTTGCGCCTATCAGTGATGTAATATTATTGTAATATTTGTCACCTCTGGTGATAACTTTGTAATTGTACTCATGTGTTGGAATGTATAATGCACCATTTGCTTCCGTACTCTGATTCTTGCCTATACTGATGCTTAGCGTATATACGTGAGGGTATTTCTGACCTGCGTATATATGTTGCAGTAACGTCTCCGTACCCGCCGGGATCGGGGCGTTACAATTACGCTCACTGCCTCTTGCTAAATATTATGCCTGAGATGCCGTATTAATCTCCTGACTTACTTTACTTCCTGTTTCAGTACTGATTCTATAGTTAGCATTTATCTTTACTGTTCATTGCATGCCTGTATGACTTGCATACACGACACACTCCCCGATACACATGTGTTTACCTTGCATGTCACTTGGCTTTATTTAACGTACTCGTTGGGTTGCTTTTCTGACAACCCCTGGACCTTCATGTCCAGATCCAGGAGCGTTGACCGTTGTGGACCCTCTTGTGAAGATCAGTGGCATAGCAGAAGCGTGGTAGATTGTCCATAGCTCTTTTCTTCCGGTCCCCTCTTGATCCACTCTCGAGATTCCCCTTTTGCTGCTCGTGAGCTTCTGTCAGTACTTGTTTTTGTAAATCTTTGAGTAAATCGTACTTTTATACTCTCTGGTGATGTAATATTCATATTATATTGGATCGCGCTCTGTGAAAACAGTGTACTTGTACTATATTGTTGAAATGTATATTATCACTGTGCTTTCGTACTTTGATTTCTGCCTGTATTGATTCTTAGCATTCATATGTTGGGGTATCTCTGCCCTGCGTATGTACGTCACAGTAGCGTCTTCGTACTCGATAGGACAGGGCGTTACAAGATTCCCTTTTTGCGACTCGTGAGTATCACCAGTTTTTGTACTTTGTAAATTTCTTTATAAATCATATTTTTGCGCCTCTTGGTGATGTAATATTCATGTATATTGGATCACGCTCTGTGATAATAGTGTTCTTATACTATTTTGTTGGAATGTTTATTACCACTGTGCTTCCGTACTCTAATTCTTACCTGTACTAATACTTAGCGTACAAATGTGAGGGTATTTTTGCCCTGCGTATGTCGTCGCCGTAGCGTCCCCGTATCTGCGAGATCAGCGCGTTACAGAAAGGATATGAGATTGGGAGGACCCTAAGTGTGACTCAAAGCACTCAATGAAAGCACCAAATGTAGTGGTCTCGGGAGAACTATCCACATATCAAATTGTAAGGAATAATGGATGAAATTTAGAGATCAAGTCAGAACTCTCTCGACTGGGCTACTTTCAGAAGTGGGCACAGATTTACGTGAAAACCCGAAAGAGGAAACCACGGTGCAAGAGAGAGTTCCATTATAATTAAGGGAAAATTATAATAGTGGCAGTCTGATCTCACGCACTAAGATTTCTGGGCTTGATTGATCCCCTCTTCTCGTTAGAGGGAGTCTATTATTTATACAGGTGGGTGTCTGTTAGAGAAAGTTACAGAGAGCTCTCATCTTCTGAAGGTCTATCATATCTCAACTACTTATCTTGGTGGTAGTTTGAGCCAAACATCCTTATTTGAATCGGTTGAGTCCGTATTTATCATTATCCAGTAGTCTTCGTCCAGCCTTAGACATAATTGATACACTCTCTGGCTGTAACCGTCGGGTTTAAATGAGGATTAGCTCAGAGGAGTACTCACAACGGACTCTATCTCTATTCTTCTACCCACTTGAATTGCTCAGAGTTTGAATGAGATCAGGACTTTTCTTCAGAGATTCTGGAACCGGCCACTTGTCACGCGATCGTCTAAGAGCTAGATGGGCACGTGTCGCGATCTCGAGGGTGTAGGAAGCTGAATTTTTTCCAATATTAGATTATGCTGAATTTTTCCAATATTAGATTATCGGGAGATTTTGCTATATGGATGCTCTAGGACTGCAGAGATTTTTGCACTTATTGTGACATTATCTATGAAAAGCATGCATAGCTGGATAGAGATGGAACAATAAAATATTATACAAATACAGTAATATATTAATATATTGATAGCTTCAGTGAATTGATACACTTCATATAACTTGTTAACATCTGTTTTTCTCTTTATTCATTATGTTCATGAAACTTCTTGACATATGTTTGAAGAATTGTATAGTACATCTGTTTTAAGAATTGTAGAGTCTCCCTTCGTTTTTTTTATGGTTCATAGATTTTTTTAGTTGAGACCTAGAATTTTACAAGTGACCATGGTAAAAAGGATATCAGACAAAACAGAAAAACAAAATCAAATTTCAAATGAAGAAAATTGTTTAAAAACACTTGTTTGATTGCAGAAGAATATTTCCTAGGGCACTATGTTTCAGAGGTTCCTCAGATATCTGAAACCCTTTCATGAGAGGAGAAGTTTCAGTGACAGTCCAGGACAGAGGATATTGTATAGAATTGCCAACTTTCAACTACTACCCTTTATGAGTTACCCCTTGTTGCCTCCGTTATCAATGGCACAAAACTTCCCTCATTCAGCAATCTTTGATGGAGACACAAACAGGAGAGGAATCCAATCCTACCAGGAGTCCCTACTGCAGTGAAAAATCACCCAATTGCAGGTGTGAGCTTTGCATTCTGTTGTCAGTTTGTGGCATCACAAAGGGCCATCATGACCTGTGAACAGGTGAAATCTTGTCCACAACTTCATTTAGTCACGCTCCTACTTGCATTGATTGAAGTGTTGAGAAACTTATGCTGTCAGTAGTGCAGGCAACTAGCCATGCATCTCTACCCCCACTCTCACTGGAATCTTAAAATGAGAGAGGAAAATAAAAGGAGAGACTTATGTTGTTTGCAGTGCAGGCCACTTGCCATGCATCAATGGAATCTTAAATGAGAAAGGAAAACAAAAGGGAGAGAGAGAGAGAGAGAGAGAGAAGAGAGGCTCTTTTGGACAAAAGAGTAGATCCAAAGTAAGAAGGTAACATACAGATGATGATGCTGGTTGTCCTCCCCTCTCCCCTCTGCACTCACCTTATTGATACCAATGAAAAGCAGTTCCTTTTCCCTTCTTTGTTTTTCCTTTTCTTTTCTTTTCTTTTCAGTTTCTTTGTTGGGGCAGAGAGACTCCTCTAATTTTTAGGAGAGGAGTATCAATGAACTCAGATTTAGCTAGGAGGCTTTTGTACAGAAAGAGAAGCAAACTTTAGCGAGTACCAATGAACTCTGATTTTTTTTTTTCCCCTCCACCTGAGATCGTCTACGTACTTCTTGTGCTTGAGTAACCATTTGCACTCATACGAGATATATGCGTGTTATGGAGGCTTTCAAGCTTTCAAATCGAGGATTCAACAGACAACATTTCGGACATCACTAAACACGTTGATTCTCGAAAATGGCTGCGATTTATGAAGCAGACCACTAGATAGCATTCAACCATTCCGGTGATCTCAAAATTGAGCAATACATTAGATTTAAGATAAGCTTCTGCAATTTTATATTGGTTTTTTTTTTTTTCATACCGGTATCCTAAATCTTTTTAAATTTCATATCCATACTCATAAACTTCATGTTTTCATATCGATTCCTTAAATTTTATAGGTTTGGATAAAATACTCACTTGTGTTAGTTTATACTTTTACAAGTTAAAAGATGAGCAGGATTTTTTTTTTTTTTTTTTTACATTCTGAACTAAAAAAAAATAGGATGCAAAGTTATCAAAATATCCCTCGCGTCTTCCTTCTTCATTTCCCTTTCAGTAAAAACTAGTTCTGACAGCATCAGCGACAATATTGTCAGAACTGCTGCAGTTCTGACAGCAGTAGCAGCGGTGCTGATCAGAGTGAGTGAGAGAGAGTAAAAGAAAGAGGGGATATTTTGTCAAATTTGAGGGGTAAAAATGTACTTTTACCTCTCTATAGATTTTTACTATATTTTTACCTCTCTATGGATTTTTACCTCTCTATGGTTACAATATAGACAACAATTAATAAAATGAGGTATATTGTTCAAACTTATATGATTTGAAAGATGATAAGAAAATATAAAGATTTTGAGAATAAATAAAATTTTTAAAAAAAATTCGAGTATCGATATGAAAGTAATCATTTTATATTTGTTCAAAGTTGTGTAGATCCAAAGTTAGATTGGAATATTTTGACGGAGGGCCCACCGTGTGGTACCTAAGCTTACCTAAACTGCCTTGAGGGGGAAAAAAAAAAACCAATCACAAGGTACTCTTTTTTTTCAATTTTCCTCCTTTGGGATAAAGGGTAGAATGACCCTTCTCTCTTTGCTTCTTCTTTCATTGTACCAAAACAAAAAAAACGCAACGTGCCTCGTGAATTTCGAAACCCCAGCCTTGCTTTCTGTGCCACGCCGCTTCTTTTTCGATCGGTACTCATGAAGTGGAGCTAAGGTTGGCAGACAAGGGTGGGTCCGGGTTGCCAGTGAGACGGCGGAAATTTGGGTGCTCTTCTTTGTGTCGGTGTTGTTCCTCCAAGGCTGCTTTGGGGTGCCGGTGCGGGTGTGCGTGGACGTCCTTAGATGGTCCCCCAGTTAGTCTGAGTCTTTTGGGTCCCACCACCACGGGGGCAAACGACGGTGGGTGGCACCCACTGTCTGTACCTTTTAGACCGTCATATGAATGGGAACAGTAGTAGTTGGTCTCACGTCGATCTCTCCCCATTTATCATGTAAAGCATGTCTGTGGTTTTATCTCATCGGATGTGCTCAGTGAGGCCCAGATCCGTCGGTAAAGAATCAACATTGGATATAACAAATGTATTTGAATTTCTAATCGTAATAATTTTTTTTTTTTTTGGGGGAAATTCATCTGGGTGTCTAAAGCTGCTTAAAACACCCCTGCTAGTCCCGTGGGGCCTGTGCATCCGACTTTGAGAAATTTTCTTATACAATTCTGAATAATATTAGACTTATTTGAATTAGAGTCTAATTTAATTTGGGGCTACACAAGTCTAATTGAATTTATACACTCGTTTCTATAAGCCTATGTTATTAGACCAATAAAGAATTTATCAAGCCTAATGGCTTGGCTCTAAACACGTTTCAATTACACGACTGTATTTAAATTAAGATATGAAACTTGCGGTATCAATTAACGTTCTACATCTATATTGAGTTGAACTAGGATTTCTTGATGTATCATGGGTAGGATTCCCTCTCCACCAGACCTAATCTCTCTCGTGGAGGCCTTTCATCTCCTCTGAGAATTAAGAAGAGAATTTGGTGGCTGGAAAGAAGAATCCCTTCCCTCACCTCCGATGTCCTCGAGATCGTGCAACCTTCGGTATCCTTTTCATAATGGAATCAAGTATGTCAAACCCTCCTTCCTCTTGATCTTGATAAAGAGTCTTTTAGTTTATGCGTGGATCTTGTATGGAATAATGATTGGATCCAATAATTGGTATTAGAGCCTCGATCTACAGAAATTTTTTGATCTCGATCAAAATTACAGTCAAACTCTTTATTTAATTCAATAAAAAATTATTTTTTGTCTCTCAAATAATTAAATTAAATTGAGATTATTATATTGAATTTTGTATATATTTTTTGAAATTTTACTGTGTGTTATCCTAATTTTAATTAACAAAAAAAATCCAAAAAAAAGGAAAAGGAAAAGATGCATGCATGTTGAGCAGCATCTATGCGCATGTATATGCGCCGCATGCATGTTTGATGCATGCATGCGTGTACTGCATGCTCACACGCATGCATGCGTGCTCTTGCGGCTCACGGTAGCCATCGGCCACCATAGGCCGGCGTGGCGATTAAAGCAGCAAAACGGTTTTTTTAAAAAAAAAAGGTAAATTGTTTTGGGTTTCTTAATTCAGTGAGACTGTGAGATTAATTAGGATTAGAAAATTTAGAGATAGAATTTTACTCTAATAAAAAAAAACTTACTCGTAATTAATTTCATATTAAATTTTAATTGAGATTGTTGAGATTGATTTGGGTTTCAGAGTAGAGATAAAATTCTAGTCTATTAAAAAAGATTTGGGGTAGAATTCTAATCAAATAAAGAGACTTAATCCCAATCAATTTGACTTTAAGCTAATCGAATTTTATTCAATTTATTAAACCCGACCTATCAAGAAAACTCATAACTTAACCATTATGGTTTGGGTCTGATTCACACCCGATGAGCACTGCAGACCCGTTTTACTAATAGAACTTCAATTAGCCGTTACGGGCTCATCTGACCTCTATTTTGGGAATGTAAACAATTGTTTCGAAGCTCTTGACGAGCACTATAGTATTACAGGCACTAGACATAACAAAACAGTAGTTAGTCGATATAAAAAAGGTATTGAAGTGTTTATTTATCATGATAATATGTATCCTTATATGCTTCTGCTTTATCATATTTATATTATTACTTGTAATACTCTAACCTGATGAATATTGATGTTTAATACAGTAGATAACACACAAATAATGATATATGTACATGTTCAACTTAAAGAATTTAAAAAAGAGCTTATTTAATTGCGTATATAGTTCATGCGGACAATAGCCGGCCCAAAAGGAAGATTATTGTTTGGTCGAATTATGTACGGCGTCGGATACTTGATGTGTATAATGCAAGTGGGAGAACCTTGGTATGTGGTATTCAGCCCAAAGGAAGGTTGTCACACTATAGGCCCATATTGTATTACTCTCATCAACTAGTCTGATGGCGAAACAAGAATCAAGATGCATAGATTTGTGTGGCCAATGTGTGTAACAATCAGCCCAAAGGAAGGTTGTCACTATGGCCGGTCACTACATATACTATATGGTCGATATAGATAACTTAAAATTTGGGACCAGTCCTATAAGGGACAGTTGGGTCAAAGGAAAGTTGTTCCCTTATATAGGACCTTGATTTTAGGGTATTTATATTGGGCTAGTATAGTGTTGGCATAAAGAGACACAACTTATTTTGAAAGTTTGGTTGGCAGAACTGGTTGCATTTTTTGAAATTCACTTTTTATGACCATTACAGTAGAATTTTGTTAATGCAATATTTATGTTAAATTGTTGAGAAATTATATGCTTATTGTCACGCCCCGCTTCCCAAGATACGTGAAAACGGAGTCACGACGAGGTCGGCGACGTAGATACGCGAGGAAAATACCCACATTATGCGCTAAGCCTAAAGTAACCTGAACAAGTTATAAATCTGAACCATAATAATCAACAATCACTGCAATAATACATATAAAGGCTACACATGATCTCAAATGAAATAAGGAATAAAATAAAGGCTAAGTGTGATATACAGGAATTAAAATAGTAGCAGGAATAAAGGCGAGAATACCAGAATTAAAAAGAGAGAGGCTCTAACTCCTCGCGAAGCGTACGATCACCTGAACAATATAAAATGTCAAATACCCTGGACGTGCGAATTCAGGGTCGTCAGAAGCGACCTAATGAGTGTGCGTGTAAAGAGGAATGCTGGTACATGAAAAGCAATATGAGCAATAACAACATAATGATTGAAATAAAAGATAACAAAATAATCAATAATCAATGTTAAGAACAAAGGTATGAACAATATATCACTGGTATCATGATAAAAGAAACCCACTAACGTCAAGATGTGTAACCTAGCATATGTCACCAATTTGGTATACAATCCGGTCATGTGTACAAACATAATCAATCAATATATATGTACAGTCAGGTGGTTGCAGTTAGTCACAATACATTATAACAATTTATCATTATTAATTATGTCAGCGAACACCAACTGCCACCTGTAATAGGCGCATCTCATACTACGTCTATCACACGTGTCAATCGATATCCTAAATTATTAAAATTAGTAGAAGAGACATTGTCCATACTTTAGGTGGGTTCCGTACATACCCGGAACCACGGCCCAATCACCTGGCGCTGAACCAGATCCTACCGCTAGGTAGTCAATAACAATAATAATAACAATGTGTCAATAACAATGACAGTATGAATAATACGGGATGTCAGTCATCCTCCGGAACCCTGCAGTGGAACCGTATCTCGGCTACGCAACCTGTATCCTAGGTCCACCCAAAATATAGACGCTGTCTCCTCCATCAATTTTCCCAATCCTAGTGTAAGTTGTCAATTTACATTATTATTTATAACAATCAATATCCATGTTATTTCGATTACTGGGACGATATGGTGACAATAACAATATCAATGTAACAATAACAATGTGAACAATATTACCGCGTAACGGTAGAACAATAGAACAATGTATATGTTACGGTCTGACAATATTTTCCCTATAATTTTCAATAACATAAATTAATAATAAGCCTGGATACTACTCAATAGATAGTCTCATCTAGAACTGATCAATATCTCATATCCATCTGCACTTAAATACAATAGTAACTAATCTATCAACCACAGTCTTTATACAATCATCGTGAACATCAAGTATCAATCTGTATCACTAATCTGGTACAATAAACCACCGTCTCAATATATCAATAATCAGTAATCAGTCTCCCACTATCAATCTACTCTGATCCTCAAGTCATCGATATATACATTCTCTGAGTCACCGATATATCTGAATCTCACTAATTACAATACTACATGTTCTGACACATATAATCAAATCCCATACTCTAATCCGATCAAGATCATCACATACTCTTACTTCTATCAAAGTCAATCACAAGATCTCCAAAACTCAAGTAACATATCAAGAGTATATATCTAAAATCTAGCAGGTCAGGTCAACCCAATTAATGCTTATTCCTCAAAACCATATTTATCCAACTATAACCAAGATCATAGCTAAGGGGTAAAGTCCTTAATCCATAAGAGATCTAGAAATAATCAGAACCAGAATTAGTCGACTAGGGTGGGAAGCAAGTTGACTAATATAGGAGGCTTGACTGGTTTAGTCAACTAGCAGGAGGGATAAGTCGACTATAGAAAAGGGCAAGCCGACTAATATAGCTTACAGTCAACAAACAGAGAGTACACAACTTTTCTGAACATAAACTTAGTCGACTAAAGGACTATACTAAGTCGACTGAAAGGGTATTAGTCGACTATAAGAGGTGAAAGTCGACTAATATCTCTGTTGGTGTGTATGATCAAAGCTCTAAACAATTTCTTAAAAATACCCAAAAATGGTATTATTATAATGGTTATCATTAAAATGTGTCACCAAACAACATGACTGAAAATCATTTCACATAGTATATTTCTCTAACCTCATTCAAGGATTCATCAACCTCAAAATCAACATGTGTATTCATTCTAGGATTTATCACAGCTATATCAGTTACAAGGTCAAGTCCCGCATATGGTATATCAACACTAAACCTAAGCCAACAACGGGGGTTACCAACACGTGAACTGATACTCATATATGCACCTATCAACTAGATATGCAAAGTGTATAATCACTGGCATCATATGAAACGGTACATGATATCATACTAGTCCAATATGTTAGACGGTCAAATAAAATGATATAGTTAACATGTAAACAAGACAGGCATCAATAAATAAAGAAAACACGAGGGTGAACACTCACATGAAATGACGCGATTTTGGAACCGAATCGCCGTCTGGTCTTCACTGCACGAACCGGTACTGATCTACGAATCATCCTATGAATTGGTCTTCGAACCGCCTGTGTATCGGATCCACAATGGATACAAATCCGGATCTCCCGTTACCGAGTTCGGATCACACGAACGAGTCCAAAATGCTGTAACACGCCACTAAACACATACATATAAACATAATTACATGATTAACACCCACACGCATGCATATACAAATATACACATACATACACCTCTATACATACACGTATATACGCTTATATATACACTTATATATAATAACACACTAATTAACAACACCACACATCATTATACATGGATATACATATATTTCCACATTCTATTTAAATGCACACATGCTTCACTCACGCACACAGCACCAAAGCATATAGGTTTCTACGTCACGTTTATACATACATTAAAATACAAACTTAATCAAATGTACATAATATTGAGAGAAATAGAAAGAGGAAGGGGAGATAACTCACGGCAAGGGAAGAGGCTCGGCCTTGGATGCTCCGACGTGCCGGCAGAAGACACGGAGGCTGTGACGGATCTTGCAGACAACGCCGGAGAGGAGGGGAATGAATCTGGGCTGTCGGAGAGGTCAACGGCTCGTCGGAGCTCGCCGTCGGAGGGTGGAGGAGAGGCCGGGGCTGCTGTTGCGCTGGTGTGCTGCTGCTGTTGCCGACTAGGGGTGTACACGCACTGCGATGCGCGCCAGGGGGCTTGGGTGACTGCGGCAGTTGCAGGAGAACCAGGTCTTGGGCACTGCTGCTGGGGGTGCCCTGCGTGGGCTGCTGTGCTGTCGCTGCCGCTGGGGTTGGCTGGGGAAGCCTGGTGCGCAAGGAGGCAGGCAGCCAGGACAGGGGCTCAGTAAGGGGCTATGGAGGAGGAGAGGCTATGGGGGGGCTGCCGTTGGTTGGCCTGGATTGGGAGGAGATAGATTAGGGTAGGGATTAGGTTAATTAAAGAGGGTTTATATAAAGGGAGAGAGAGATATTGGGTTGGGTTTCGGGTTGCGGGTATAGATAATAGGTTATGGGTTCTCAATGGATAATGGGTTTGAGGGTATGGGCTTGATAAATGGGTTTAGATTTAAAATTAAGGTTATTGGGTATAGGATCAAAGAGGATAATGGGTAATGGATTAGATAATGGTATAGGTTAATAGATTAGAACAAGGATCATTAATGGGTTAAAGGATAAGAGGCTAAACAAAGAAAACACAATAATAACAATGATCATACTAACATTAATACTAATATCAAAATAATAAATAATACTAACACCAATAATAATAATAATACGAATAAATAAATAATAATACCCAAAATTAAATAGTAATAGTAACAACCACTACTAACAAAATAATTAATAATAAAAAATCAAATTAACAGTAATTAGTAATTAAATATGCTAATAAATAATAATAGTAAATGAAAATCCAAATTAACATTTAATACTCCCAAAATAATTTGTGGTACTTAATGATGAAATAACTCATAAATCAATTTAACAAGAATAACTAGTAAAACAAAAAAAATTTAAATAAAATTACAGTATTATTAGCTAGGGTTATTACACTTATACAGTCTAAATTGAATGGTACAAACTTTAAGAAGTGATAAGATCACATAAATGATCATTCTTAAATTTTTCAAGATTATTTATAATGCTCAAAGAAAAAGGTGGTCTCATTGAGCTCATCAGTCATTGTATCCAGGAAGAAGAGAGATTAAAATAAAAAAAACACTAAAAGTGCTCACTTAGCATACATGGTAACACCTCTAATAAGAAAAAAAAAGTATAACTAAAAAGAGAAACATAAACACCACTACAGTTGCTGATCCTATGTGGCAAAAGTGCAGGAGAAGAAGCTTAAGGTCATTGCATCCTTTTTCTACTAGAAGTAGGCCACCTCAAGAAGGATTGGATAAAGTATTAGAAATGAATAATTAAGATGGGTATATCTCATCTATGTTTGTTCTGAAATTAATTTAGATTTAGTGTCACTTCATACATGGCGGATGGATAATTCACATAAGCGATTCAATACGGAAACATCTAAACCCAAAGAAGGCCCAGCTCACCTTAGTGATACGTATACATGAGAAAGCTATTAGAGTTTGTAGACTTAAATTAGATTCTAGTTATATTTTAGATTTGGATGAGACTTTATATGTACCTTCTTTTATGCGGAATCTTATTTCTATTTCATTGTTAGACAGATCTGATATTTACTGTCACTTTTGGTAATGAAATGGTCTAGTCTATTATCTAAATTTAAAATTGTTAGTACAAGAATCTTAATTAATAGGTTATATAAATTGAATCTTCATGCTTCATATTTTGAATCTTTGTATGTGAATAATGTAGGTACTAAGCGAACATCAATTGAAGAAAACTCCTACAGTGTATGGCATTGGTGTTTGGAACATATCTCGAAAGGGAGAATCCAAAAGCTTGTGTCTAGTGGAGCTATAAGTTTTAGATTACTCCAATCTAAGAGTATGTACAGATTGTATAAGGGGCAAACAAACAAATATTAGGAAGTTTGATGTTAGACGGAGTTCAGGAGTCCTGGATTTGGTGTATACAGATATTTGTGGTCCATTCCCTATGGCTTCTTGGAATGATCACGAATATTTCATTACTTTCACGAATGATTACTCTCGTTATGGGTACCTATACTTGGTTCATGAGAAATCCCAATTACTGGACATATTTAAAATCTATAAATCTGAAGTTGAAAATTAACATAATAGAAAATTAAAGCCGTTAGCTCTGACCGTGGTGGTGAGTACTATGGCAGATACGACGGATCAGGTAGATGTCTAGGACTTTTTGCCAATTTTCTGAAAGAGTATGGTATTGTAACCCAGTACACCATACCAATGACACCTCGTCAAAATGGTGTTGGTGAGAAACAAAATCGCACACTAAAGGACATGATTAGGAGTATGATAGCTCACACTACTCTACCAGAATCATTATGGAGTGAAGCCTTAAAGACGGCTGTCTACTCCTTAATAGAGTACCTAGTAAAATAGTAACTAAAATCTCATATGAGTTATGTACTGAAAAATCTCCCAACATTAGGCATCTACATGTTAAATCAAGCTCGGCCATATATACCATATAAGAAGAAGCTGGACTCTAGGACAAATAGTTATTTCTTCATAGGATATACTGAGAGGTATATATGCTTTAGGTTTTACTGTCCCTTCACTAAGAACATAAAGACGGATAATGCTAAAATTTTTTTTAGGATAATCAGAACAATGGGAGTCAACTATATAAGGATTTCACATTTGAGGAAGAACATATTGTTATACCTATGACAACTGTTTCAAATGATGAATTAGTTGTTCCACTTCAAAATAAAAATACAGTTGTACCCTTACAAGGTACAGGTACAGTTCATCCTAAGTAGATCCTGCTAATGAGGTAGAATCTGAAAATTCTTAACCACAAGTGCCTAGAAGATCAACTAGGGAAAGGAGATCAGCTATTGCAAATGACTATATAATTTATCTCAAAGAGCATGAGTTTGACATAGGGTTAGAGGATGACCCCACATCTTAGAATGAGTCCAAACTCAGCATTCACATCACTAAGTAGTCAAATGCCATGAAAGATGAGTTAAAATTCATGAAGGACAATGATGTGATTTAGTAAAGTTGCCTGAAGGAAATAAAACGATTTGCTGTAAATGGATGTTCAAAATCAAGCGGGATTCGAAAGGTTACGTCGAAGGTATAAGGCATGTCTTGTCGCAAAGAGATTCACTCAAACAAAGAGCATTAACTATAAGGAGACTTTCTCCCTATTTTTCATGAAGGATTCTTTTAGAATTATCATGACACTAGTGGCCCACTCCGAGTTAGAATTACACCAATGGATGTTAAGATTGTCTTTCTTAATATTGACAGTGAGAAGGAAATTTATTTGGTGCAACCAGCCAGTTTTGAGGTCAAAGTTTTACAACATATGGTTTGCAAATTAAAAAATTTATTTATGATCTAAAGTAAGCATCCCGTCAATGGTATTTGAAATTTGATCAAGTAATATCCGATTTTGATTTTAAAGAAAATATAGCTGATCAATGCATTTACCACAAATTTAAAGGGACTAGACATATATTTCTTGTGTTATATATGGATGACATTCTACTAGCAATAATGATATAGATCTTCTACTTGAAACCAAGAGTTTTCTCTTAAAGAATTTTGAGATAAAAGATCTTGGAGATACTTCTTTTGTTATAGATATCCAGATTCAACGTGACAGGACACGTGGAATATTAGGTTTATCACAAAAAGCCTCTATTGATAAGGTGCTAGATAGATATGGCATGAAGAATTGCTCTAGAGGAGATAAGTTGAGTCTACTCTAAGGTCCCAAGAATGACCTACTACAAAGAGCAAATGAAAGATATTCCATATGCATCAGTAGCTGAAAGTCTGATGTATGCTCATGTTTGTACCCGTCTAGACATAGCATATCCATTGAAAAACTTGGCAGATACATGATCAATTCTGAGATTGACCACCGGAAGACTGCTAAGAAGGTAATGCGATATCTACAGAAGATTACATGAAATCTGATCAGTTGCAGCTGATCGGATACACAGATTCAGATTATGTTGGATGAATCGACAATTGAAAGTCCACTTTTAGTTACATTTTCTTGATTGCAGGAGATGGTGGATTTAGTTGAGAGACCATTACAGCTACACAGTGACAATAGAGCTATAGAGCTCTACTTCAATAGTGACAAGATTTCAGCAAAGTCAAAGTATATCGACATCAAGTTTCTTGTCACCAAATACCCAGCTTAATTAGAAGATTTTTGATATATTATATTTTTTTCTTTTCTTCTTTATTTTAATAAGGCATAAGAATCTTTATTTTTGAACCCTAAGTGTGTAAGTGTATAAAGCATGCATATTTCATTAAGGTAAAAATTAAGACTAAATTATACTTTTTTCAAATTTTCTTCCTAACACTAGAAATCAAACAAATAATCTTATTTTGACCAGTATAACAAATCCTAATTATGATTCTTCTATACCTTAAAATTAACTTAATTTCTTACAAAAAAATATGTCAATATATTGCTCTCTTTTCAAAAAGTTTTTTAAAAAAAAAGGAAAATGTTAATTTTTTTATTTTAAATAAAAGAAAACCTATGTTATATTAGAACCCTACCCCACACCTATTTCATGCATTGTCCTCAATGTATGAATGAATGCTTAAATGCATGAAAATAAGAAAGGAAAGGATAATGTTACCTCAAGGTGGTGGTTCCGGAGGTGGCCGGATTGGGCCAAGCGTTACTACCTAATCAAAATAATGTGGTGGTTCACGGAACCCACCTTTATTGGCATCTTTTCTATTTATATATTTATAATCCCCAATATAAATAGGATCATGAAAGATCCCATCATGAAACTTATTCCCTTTACATGACCAGTCTTGAAAAATTATCACAGAGTCATCATAGTCTATACCTAGGTCCAAGAAAAGAATGTGACTTGGTGGAATGGTTGACTTGGGCTCACGCATGATAGGTTCAGGAGTCAATACTAACTCGGGAAAATCAACTTTGGGTTCAAGAGTCAGTTTTGCTTTAAGAGTTGAGTTTAAATCCAAGAATTGAGATTCACATTCTTTTCCCATTAATGGAATATGACTATCCAAAATTGGTGATTTAATTTCTAGATTTATGGGTACGGGAAAAAATATTGGCTCGCAAATTGGGTAAGAATAACGGAGTCAACATAGATTCGAAGATGAGAACTGAATCACAAAGTTGGGGATCGGGTTCACATTCATAATCAAGTTCAATCTTATTAAAATGAAAACTTGCCAATTCGTTAATGGGTTGGTATTGGTCAACTTTAAGTTTTTGTGATGAAACTGAATCTTGGTCAAAGTCTTCAAGATACCATAATTCTTGGTTTTCATCAATATGGTTAGAAGTGTCGGGAATAGTCAAAGATTGGTAGGGAGAGTTTCCTTATTTCTACGCATGTTTCCAGTCGACTAAGCTTTCTTCTACTATATTGAGTGGATCACTTTGGAATTGAATCATGAATTTCATAATCTTTTCTAAATCGGTATGTTCTTCTTGAAAAATAGAGTAAGGAACTGTGATTTGAAAATTTTGATGGATTTTCAGTCTTCTAGAATTTGAATTCGTCGTTCAAGCTCTTTTAAGGCTTCCATTCTCTTTTCCCAGCCAATTGATTCTTCTAATGGTTGCTCAGGAGGAGTATAAGAAGCTGGGTGTTGGTAAGGTGGTTGACAGTATGACTCAGGGGAGTTGTATTCTCATTGGCTCTGTGAAGAGTAGTGATGATTATTCTAATCTTGTTCATAGTATTGGGACCGGAGTATGTATTGATTCGGATAAGACCAATCTGGCATACTTGGTTGGTTAAAGTTATGATATGACGGGTTGATAATATCCGAGTCAAAAGGGGGTCGGGGTGAAATATCGATCACTATTTGCATATGAATAATTATAATTATAATCTATATCATCAAGATGTCAAAATATAAAACGAAAACAAGTAAACAAACAAATAAAAGGAAAAAAATCTAGCCTAAATTAGGGTAGACCTTAGATCTAGACGACTCCTAACTGGTTAGATTGTCCACAGGGGGTATATTACAGAATCTGACCATAAGTTAATCGGTGAGGTAGGGGCAATATTGGTGGGAGGTATATGTGTTTTAAGGCAACGGGCCTAATTAAGCCAAACCACCAGCTTTCAGGGTTTCGCCTCTGAATCCCCAACTGTAACGGTCCTAGTTAAAAATTTCCGTTTGATTACAATCATCTCAGATAATCCAAGCGTAGGACCTATCAAGATACAATACTCCTATTACTAACATCAGAATGCTCTATACTATACATCAAACTCCACTAAGATAGCATGTATGATCTAAACATGATTTAACATTTCCAACACATTTGGTCCGACAACCCATTAGAAAACGCAGTATAAATATATTACTATTCCAAAATGTAATACAAGGTTAGAGTCTAGCACCAAGCACTACAATGTTTACAAGTTAATAGTAAACATCCAAATAAAAGTTATGCATAGTTTTCTACAACCATATACATATCAAAGCAGAAATCAAAAAGGGTGAAATGTCTCCATTGGCGCCTATCCCGCATATATTACCTTCAAGCGGGTCCTTTACCTTTGTCCAAACCTGAAGGTGGTAATAGAACAGAGTGAGCTTGACAGCTCAGTGAGTAAAATAATATTTATGCATGCCCATTAAGTAGGTCTATATGGCCTTAATCATCAGGTTGGCAATTGTGTCTTTATACCATTTGTGTAAATTTTAGGTATTAGCTGAAGTCCCAACCAAAACACAGTAATAGGGCCTATTAGTCGACTAGGTCATCCTATAGTCGACTAATACTACTTATTAGTCGACTAATATTGAAGCTATAGTCGACTGGGTTTGATCCAAAAAGTATTTGCTTCTCTGTTGGCTGCCAGTGACTTATGTAGTCGACTACCATAACTTGTATAGTCGACTACACTAAGTGCTAGTCGATTTACACATCACCTATAGTCGACTAGGTATAGGTCAAAAGGTATGTTGCTCTCTGTTTGTCACTTATAACCAATTCTAGTCGACTACCCTTTCTGGTGTAGTCGACTATATAAGTTTAAAAGAAGTTGTTTACTCTCTGTTTGTTCTCTGTATCTGGGGATAGTCGACTACAGTCTATATATAGTCGACTAATACTGTTTTCCAGCAGCTTGTCTACCCATTTATCTCACTTATAGTCGACTTATCCCCAAGGGTTAATCGACTAATCTACTGAAACTTTGTCTGTGTAAGTGATCATTTCAGATTCAATTTTAAGAATTCATATATGATTTCAACATGGAATTTCTATCTTAGCCACATCAACATACTTATTGAACATAACACTGGGCTCCCCCTTCGGTCTCCTCCGGCTCAACCCGGTCCCTTCTCCTACACGTCATTCAACGCAATAATTTCTCCCTTCCATCACCACCGGTTCAACCCGGTCCCTTCCTCCTATACATTACCGTATAATCTCCCCTTCGATCACCTCCGATTCAACCCGGTCCCTTCCTTCAAAATACAATAATCACGTTCTTCATGTAATAGCAACATGCAAAGACACATAAAGTAACGACAACATACAAGCTTCATAATCTTTACTTTAAAACATGCCAATATCATAGAATTCACTAACATGTATGAGTAGCTACTAGTGAAATTATCAATACGCGAGTCTTTGCAAGATAATCAACATATCTCGACATCATAAAATATGCGTAGCCATAAATATATGCATGGTATCAAGTATCATATTTATCTATAGAGCTCTTTCACTAGAAGCATGTAGTGGACTACCATGTTAAACACACATGAGCTTAACTTCTACATGATTGCCATAAGATTATGTATACATAAAAATCTATAATTTATACCCATGAATTTATCCTTTAATTTCATGTCCATTTATCACTTAGAATTTTTCTTTTATTTTCAAGCTTTACTCTACCTATCATGTTACTAGGGTCCGGATATTCTACTCACCCTTTGAAGCGGTTAACTCTTTATCAAGCTTGATCTCCCGCTACGACGGAGTCTACAAGGTCATAACAATGTCATAATTAGTTCATAGCTAAAAGAGCACAAGAGGGGTAGAATTCTTAAAGTTTTGCTTACCGTTCAACCTATATCACCCCCTAACTTCTTGTTCTAGATTACCCTTTGGCTCGTTCTATTGGGTTTTTGGAGGAGTTAAAACATGAGAATGGAGCCTTTTTCTTGTATATAGAAGTAAGGGCAGTTTGGAGGAAATGAGAGGGAGAAAGGGTGTTTTTTGTGAAGAAGAAATGGGGAAGAAGAGGGCTTTTTGGCTGCTGCTGCTGCTGCCTTTTTTGCTGCTGCTGCTGCTTTTCTGCTGTTGCTGCTTTTTACTGCTGCTAAAGGGAAGAGAGAGAGAAAGTTTTGGGAGTTTGGATGAAGAGAGAGGGTATTGTCAAATGAGATTGTTCTCTTCATCCCCCTCCTATTTATAGCCCAATCTCTTCCATAAAAACTTGACAAGTGTCCCTCTCTAACCCATCACTCTACTCCTATACCTTACCCTATAAACAAGGCTCCATGCCTCCCCCCTTCATGAGGTACTAGTACCCCCAAGCATGGTGAGGAGGTATGGTGGCAAAGTCAACAAGCATGAGGCTGTATTCATTTCTTATACATACATACATATGTATATACATATTAATAGACATGGTATCATGTATAGTATCTAGCATGAATACTTATTCCCTATCACCTCCCTAAAGTATTAAGATGTTAGGAAAAATGGTGCTTATTAAGACAAGTGTTACATTCTACCCTCCTTATGAAAGTTTCGTCCTCGAAACTTAACGTACCTTGGAACAAATGTGGATAGTCCTTCCGTATCTCCTCTTCCAGTTCCCAAGTAGCTTCTTCTATGTTTTGATTCCTCCATAAGATCTTGACCAAGGAAATATTTTGCTTCTCAATTGCTTTTCCTTGCGATCAAGAATTTGTACTGGCTCTTCCGTGTAAGACATGTCTTCTAGTATTTGTAGAGGTCCATAGGAGATTATATGATCAGGATCAGGTACATACTTCCTCAGCTGAGAGACATGAAATACATTGTGCATCCTCTTCAAAGCAGGAGGTAAGGCCAAATGATAAGCAACCGGTCCAATTCTATCCAATATTTCAAATGGACCCACATATCTAGGAGCTAATTTGTTCTTGCTGCCGGTGCGTCTTACTCCCTTCATTGGAGATACCTTCAGAAAAACATTATCCCCTACCTCAAATTCCAGTGGTTTGCGGCGATTGTCTGCATAAGCTTTCTGCCTGCTCTGAGTTGCTTTCATCCTTTCCTGGATCAACTTGATCTTCTCAGTAGCTTCTTGAATCACATCAGGGCCGAATAGCCTTCTATCCCTAACTTCCTCCCAACAGATTGGTGATCTACGTTTTTTACAATACAATACTTCAAATGGAGGCATACCAATAGTGGACTGATAACTATTATTATAAGCAAACTCCACTATGGGTAAATAGTTGACCCAACTCCCCCCAAAATCTAATACACAAGTTCTCAACATGTCTTCCAATATTTGAATGGTCCTTTCTGACTGTCCATCTGTTTGGGGGTGTGCTGCTGTACTAAGTTGTAATTTAGTGCCCATAGTTTTGGACAAGCTCTTCTAAAATCTAGATTAAAATCTAGGATCCCGATCTGATACAATGGACTCAAGTACTCCATGCAGTTTAACTATTTCTCGGATATATACTTGAGCCAGTCTTTCCATTGAATAATTGATCCGGATAGGCAGAAAGTGGGCAAATTTAGTAAATCTGTCTACCACTACCCAGACTGTATCTAGTTCTTGGGATGTGCGAGGAAGTCCAGTGACAAAGTTCATAGCAATTTGACACCATTTCCATTCAGGAATAGGTAAGGGCACCAACAATCCTGGGGCTTCTTATGTTCTGCTTTCACTTGTTGGCAGATTAAACACTTATGGACAAAATTGAAAATATCTATTTTCATTCCATCCCACCAGAAGTTATGACGCAGATCTTGATACATTTTTGTGCTCCCCGGATGAGCCGTATACGGGGTACAATGAGCCTCCTTCATTATTTCTTCTTTGATCTCTGCTACATCCGGCACACATAATCTGCGTCTAAATCGTAGTACATCATCTTCTATTTGAAACTCCTTGAGTTCTCCTTCCTGTACTTTCTTCATAACCTTCCTTATTTGAGTATCTCTTTGTTGAGCCTCTTTGATTTTGTCATACAGATCAAATTGAATACTTACTTGATTCAGTTGATACTTGGTATTAGAAAGATCAATGACTCGTACCTCTATTTGCATTTCTTCTAGATCCCTTAACATTCTTGCTTGGCGAGTTATCAGAGTGGCCATGGTTCCTTCTGATTTCCGGCTCAAGGCATCAGCCACCACATTGGCCTTTCCAGGGTGGTATTGGATAGTAATATCATAGTCCTTCATTAGTTCTAGCCATCTCCTCTGCCTTATATTCAGTTCTTTTTGTGTGAAGATGTATTTCAAACTCTTATGATCAGTAAAAACTTCACAAGACACTCCATACAAATAATGTCGCCAGATCTTTAAAGCAAAAATCACAGCGGCTAATTCCAAATCATGAGTGGGACAATTTCTTTCATGAATCTTCAATTGTCAGGATGCATAGGCAATAACTTTCCCATGTTGCATTAACACACATCCCAATCCCAATTTTGATGCATCACTATAGATGGCAAATCCTTCAGTCCCCGAAGGTACAATTAGAACAGGAGCAGTGTTAGCTTAGTTTTAACCTCCAAGAAGCTCCTATCTTGTTCTTCTCCCCATACAAACTTCTTATTCTTTCTACTTAGTTGGGTCAATGGTGCCACAATTAGAGAGAATCCTTCTACAAATCTTCTGTAGTATCCAGCTAATCCCAAGAAACTTCGAACTTCAGTAACATTTGTGGGTCTAGGCCAGTCTTTGATTGCTTCAATTTTTATTGGGTCCACTGATATTCCCTCTTTGGATATAATATGGCCAAGAAACCCTACTTGCTCTAGCCAAAATTCACATTTCTTTAATTTTGCATAGAGTTGCCTCTCTCTCAAGATTTGAAGGATAATTTTAAGATGTTTCTCATGATCTTCTCTATTCTTTGAATAGACCAAAATATCATCGATGAATACCTCCACAAACTGGTCTAGATATGGTTGGAACACTCGATTCATTAAGTCCATAAATACTGCCGGGACATTAGTGAGTCCAAAAGGCATGACTAGGAATTCAAAGTGTCCATATCTTATCCTGAAAGCCGATTTGGACACATCTTCAGGTTTGACCTTTAACTGATGATACCCCAATTTAAGATCTATCTTAGAAAATACACAAGACCCTTGTAATTGATCAAATAAGTCATTAATTCGAGGAAGAGGGTACCTATTTTTGATAGTGGCCTTATTCAATTCCCGGTAGTCAACACATAGTCTCATACTCCCATCCTTCTTAACAAATAGTACTGGTGCTCCCCAGGGAGATACACTTGACCGGATGAAACCTTTGTCTAATAAATCCTGCAATTGAGTTTTAAGTTCTTTCATTTCTGCAGGGGCCATACGATATGGTGCCTTTGAAATTGGGACAGTACCGGGCATTACATCTATTGTAAATTCTACCTCCGGATCAGGGGGCAAGCCTGGTAAATCTTTCGGGAATGCATCAGGGAACTTATTCACAACTAGAATAGTCTCAATTTTGATATCAGTTCTAGTGGTATCCAAAACTGAAGCCAGAAATCCTTGACATTCTTGTCTCATTAACTTGGTGGCTTTGATGGCTGATATGTAGGGTATATCATGACTAACTTTTGCTCCTTCAAAAATAAACTCTGGAGCTCCTTCCATTTTAAAGATGATCCTCTTCCTATTACAATCCACATGGGCACCACAAGCGGACAATCAGTCTATTCCTAGTATTGCATCGAACTCCATCTCGCCTAACTTAATCAAATCAATAGATGTTTTCATTTCTCCAATTATCACTTCATAATTCACATATCTAGTGCTAGCTATCAAATTTACCCTATGGGTGTGGATACAATCAACTGAAATCCTAGGGGTTCCGATACTTGATTTAATTTATAAGTAAAAGCACTAGATATGAATGAATGAGTAGCTCCAGGATCAAACAATGCATGGGCAATATGTCCTGATATGGAGATCATACCTTCCACCACTGCATTTGAGGCCATTGCTTCTCGGTGGGTTAATGCAAAAGTTCTTCCTTGCACCCGTGGTTGCTGAACAGATGACTGAGTTGCAGCAGGTCGTGGAGCATTACTGGGCTGCATAAAATTACTGGCTTGTCCTCTGGGAGAATTCATCCTCATGGTTAGCCTCCCACTTCCTCTACTCTGCCCTTGGCTTCCGCGTCTTGTCGGACAATTTTTCTTTAAATGTCCCACCCCTCCACAATTAAAGCAAGCGCTATCTTGGAGGCAATTCCCAAAATGGTTTACTCTGCACCTCTGACACCAAGGGGCCTCCGAGATTCTGGGGTGGGACACAGAGGTAGCTTGTGTTTTCAAGGAAGTGTCTCTATTCCTCAACCATGTTCCTCTGCCTCTGGCCCCTCCTCCCCTTTGAAGAGTGGTATTAAACCCAAACCCCTTACCACTAGTGGATCCTGATGCCATCATCATTGATGGTCATTGATATCGGGGGCACTTAGAGTTGAGAATTTCCTTCACCTAGTCTTCCTGACCTTCTTGCATATCCATTTCTACCTCCAAAGCTTTTTTCACAACTTGGAGATAATTCTTCAGTTGCAAAGGAATCAATCGGCCTCGAATCTCTGATCTCAGGCCCTTCACGAACCTCTTCATCCTTTCTGCTTCACTCTTTACCAAGGCATCAGCATACCTGGATAATTGAGTGAACTTCTGATCATATTGAGACACATTCATCAAGCCTTGACGTAATTCTAATAATTCTGACGCCATCTTATCTCTGGCCGTCTCAGGGATATATTTTTCAGTGAATTTGTTCACTAAGAATTCCCAAGTAATTGATTCTCTTGTATTTTTCACACTATGCTTCACCGCCCTCCACCAATGTTCTGCTTCCTTTTGAAACATAAAGGAAGAGAAAGATACCCTTTGCTTATCGGTGCAGTTCATAACACCTAGGATCTTCTCTATCTGGAGAAGCCATGCTTCAGCTTGTAAGGGGTCCACCTCCCCTTCAAATACAGGCGGTTTCATTTTCTGAAACTGCTCCAATGCTCGATGGGAGTTGTTATTACTTACTTTGGTCATTAACTGTGTGAGCCACTCCGGCATCACCCCTGGAGTTCCATTACCTCCTCCTATCTGGACTTCAGAATCTTCATTGTTGTCCATGGGGCGTGTGATCGGGATAAAACCGCGCACAAAAAGTGTATGTTTTGAAATGGATATTTAAATGTTCTTTGGCTTCCTCGATACTTCCGTTATAGCATAGAGGCTAAAACGAGTCGAATCCACAAGGACGGGAGGTGATAGAAGCTTTACCGGTTGATTCACGTGTTTGATAAAGATTCTTAAAAGTTTTAAAGAATGAAAAAGAAAAGAAAGAAAAGAATGTAAAGAGAAGTGCGGTGAGACACGAAGAAGTGGGAAACATAGAAGAATGATTTTTGTAGTTTTTGATATTGTTTCTAAAACAAAGTGAAAGATAAAGAAAACTCATGGCACTAACTACTAATGACTCCACCAACATGCTAACCTCTTAGTGATGTTGCCTCACATGTATCATTGGCCATCATTAGTCCTTGGTTCAGGAACGATTCAAAGCATGACCCATATGTAACTCATCACAACCCAACTCAACAAACAAGTTCAAGCTACACTTAAATCACCAAAACCCGATAAGAGCAAGCATGAAGTAAAATAATGTTAGCTTGTTAGTGGTTAGAAAGTTAGAGTTAGATCCATCATCATGAGCCATCAATGGCTCTTGCAAGAGCAAGGCCAAAATGAGGCTATTAGATTCATGTGGATTATCATAAAAGAAGTTAGCAAGTTAGTAGTTAGTAGTTAGATACCATGAGAGAAAAGTTTAGCTACACATGTAAAAGAAGTTAGATAGAAAATAAAGAGAGGTAAAGAGAGCACCTTTCATAGCTTGTCACCTTCTTTTACAAGTACTCTTGCATTCCACTCATGTATCACTCTTTCTCCTAATACAAGATCTAAAACAAAATGAAAAATACAATGGCGAAGAAGAAGAACTAACCTAACCTAAACTAAACTACAACATGGAATGAAAACTACTCCTAACTCTGCATATCTCTTTGTTCTGGAACCCAGGGGGTATATATAGGCATCAGGGAAGAGGAGGGCCAGGGGACAAACCCTGGCCCGAAGCGCGGCCGCAGCCGCGGCCATACGGTGGCCCGCTGCGCGCAGCGCTTCGAGCCGCGCGCGGGTCCCGTCTTTCCCCTGTCAGGCTCTGTGCCTAGTTTCGTCTTTGCAGTCCCTGGTTTTGCCGAATCAGCTCCTCTAGGTCAATGGCTATGATAATAGGCTTTTAATCACCAATTAAATGTGATTTAGATCTTCTTCTTCATTTGCACACCATGACCTAGGATCAAGCAAGTAAGGTATTATTAGCAGAATTTATTATCAAATAAATGTGAGAATTTAGTGAAAATTATGCAAAATTAGAGACTAATCACACCCCCACACTTATCTTTTGCTCGTCCTGAGCAAAACAAAAAACCTAAGGAAATTATTTCACCACTTTCGCAGGTGACGCGATTGCACTGAGCATGTGCAACTTCTAGATTTCCCCTAGAGGAGGAGTTTTGTCTCCTGAGGGTTTTCAGCGGATTACACCCACAAATCCATAAAGAAAGAAATCAAATGTTAGTATTTTTAAAACGCATTTTGAAATAGAGAAAAGTGTTGAAGTATTTTGTGAAAATATAAGTGATCCAAGGTCAGAGGTTAACCAGAAATTTTTCTTTCTTAAACTAAGTCAAAATGCAAAAAATCTTGTTAAAAATTAAATGTAAGAATTTAAAATTGAATTGACTCTCTAATCTTTCATAAAATTCTTAGAAAAATATGCACTTTGTGAATAGTGAAGGTTTTTGGATATCGATTCTAACTTTCATGCCATTTATTTAATATATATTATTTTTTTATTTATTTATTTTTTTCTCTTTTTTTTCTTCCCTTAGTTTTCTTAGGCATTCTTATTTACCCGGGTAGTGAGCCTTTAGCCGGTGACTCCCAAACCAGATGGTCTTAGGGCACCAGATGAGAAAACATCCCTCGGACTTAAGGACTCGAGTATACAAGGCCACAAAACTAAAGGGGATTATTTTATTTTTGTCCACCGTTTTAGGTATGAATAATCATGCTTCCTGAGGCATAATTACCCAACTTCAATAAGTGATTTTTATTTATCATATAATTATATATATATATATATATATATATATATATATATATATATATATATTTTGTTTTTGAATATTTTTATGGCATTTTCAGTCTTTGTTTCAATCCCAAAATTGTGTAAGTGTGGAGTGCATAAATCTAAGGCAAAAAATTCAAGATCAAATTATCTTTTCAATCTTACTTTCTTATCCTATAATTTAGACAAGATCTATTAATTTGACTTGGTTTAAAATTTCATAATTTGAGGTCTTCCTAATTCCTAAGATAATCTTAATTTTCTTAAAAATAAATCAAAAACTATTTCTCTTGTTTCAAAAAGTTTTATAAAAAGAAATGAAAAGTTTTTATATAAAAAGTTTTTTATTTATTTATTTAAAAGAAGTGTAAAAAAAAGAAAATATAAAACTAACTACGTTAGTAAACCCTCCCCCACACTTATCTCACGCATTGTCCTCAATGCATCGTGAATGTGTATATACATGAAATAAATGGGAGAGAAGGAAATTACCTCAAGGGGTGGCTCTGGTGGTGGTGGTCGGATTGGGCCAAGCGTTGCGACCCAATCAAGATATCGTGGATCATCCAGAAACCCACCAAGGACCTCTCTAATATGACCCCAGAAAAGAATTATGGATTGAATGGTCTTATTGAAAAATTTATCCCCATCTAATGGCCAATTTTCAAAAATAATGACTGAGTCATTTTCTTCAATTTCTTGTCCAACAATGAAGTGTGATTTTGAGAGATGATTGATTTGGACTCAAATGGAACAGGAACAAAAATCGATACCGACTCGGGAAGTTGACTCAGATCAAGTCGAGAGTCAACAATGAGAGTCGAAATTGGTTCAAAAATAGGGTCCAAATCAAAGAATTGATGTTCACACACCTTTCCCAAACAATGAAGTATGATCATTAGAGATTGGTGATTCTATTTCACAGTGTACTGGTACAGGATTCAATGTTGACTCTGGAATAGAGAAAAAATCTGGTAAGGATACCGGGGTCATTATTGAATCAAAAAGTGAAATGGAGTTCCCAACAGGAAGTTCAGGATCACATTCAGGTTCGATTTCAATTTCAGGGAAATGATAACTTGCCAAAATGTCCAGACGACTTTCATAACTTGGAGATTGGTCAAGTTCAAATGTATGTTCTGAAATTGACGCTGGATTTCCAAAATGACATGACTCATGGGTCCAATCAGTAGAGTTAGGGATATAAGAATCGGTCAAAGGTTGACAAGAAAGGCTTTCCTCGCTCTCATTGATCAATTCGCTCAAAAGTGAATCTAACCTACTGATAGGCCGTGTAACAGAATTTGGATTCGGAATCATGGCTTCCATACTCTTTGTAATTGGTTCTTGAAAATATGAGTATGGATGTTTATTTTGGAAATTGTGGTGAAATTGTGAGTCCATCGGATTTTGCGGTTGCTGCTCGGACTCACGCAAGGGTTCCATACTCAAGTCCAGTATTGAAGTTTGTTCATTTTGAATGGTGAGACTGGAAAAGATGAGTGGGACTCTTGAAATTTTGGTTGAGATGATGAGTCCAACATGTTTTGCATTCTTTCACAAAAGACTTCCAAACGCTTTTCTAGTTCAGATTCTTCTTCAATGTGATGCTCTAGAAAAGGAGTATGTGGAGTTTGATATGGGAAGGATTGTGAATTGAGCAAATTTTGCATTTGTTGTAGGGACTCTTCTATACTCCTTTCCAATGATGATTTTTCTTCAATTGGTGGTTCAGGAAAAGGAGTATATGAATCAAAATTGGGGAACGAATATTGTGAAAATTGTGGACAATATGGTTGAAAATTTGACTCGGGGTAGGTGAATCCCCATGAACTCTGTGAAGAGTTGAAATTATTTTGAAAATTATGGTCATATTATTGGGGATATGGGTCATATTGATTCGGATAATCCCAACCCGGCATATATGGTTGGTTCATGTTATACATTGCCGGGTCAGAGTTATCCGAGTCAAATGAGGTCGGGGTGAAATATAGATTCATATTAGAATTGGAAGAATTGTTGTTATTAAAACCCATATCACAATTTACAAAAAAGAAAAACAAACAAACAAACAACAAAGAAAAAGAAAAAGAAAACAAGCCTATACTAGGGTTGACTTAGACCTAGACGACTCCTAACTGGTTAGACTGTCCACGGGGGGTATATTGTAACGGTCCCAGCTTCTAATAAGCAAGATTAGTCCCGTAACACATAATTATCCTCAAATCTCCTCTTTATCCTATTCCAAAAAATTTCGGCAGCATCTCCTCTAAAATTTCACCTTCTCCACATACAGAGAATAACAGTTTCGGCTCCAAGGCCTACTTATTCCCATAAAAGATTTCGGCCCACAGTTGTTGGTACATTCCCTATGGCACTCTCCGCCTCACTGATTTCATTCTTATCATCCTGTCCCATGCGATCCTCTGGATCCTTACTGTCTGGGGGACCTTTAAAAATGATAGCTGGATCAGTCTCATCGGATTCGAAATCCCAATCCATGTGATCCGCAATCCAACTCAGACTTTTCGACCCCGAACCATCGGACGATGATCCTGTCATCTCAGAATCTCCCATCTGTAGAAGTAAGAGATTTACATTAGACGATTTGTCTTCCATTTCTTCCAAAATGATAAGTTGCATGAATATATAACAAGACATGTTAGAAAATCATCACTTCTTTAATCATACCTATCGTTCATAAATTTCCATTGGGCACGACTGTCCTTCCAATAGGTTTAACCCCGACTTGTGTGATATTTTGATTGCTCTCTCTTTTTCAGTGTCCCATAACACTGGAATTCCGTACTAAAGGGCCCGCACTCTTTGCAGGATCTATTTGAACTAAGGTATGCGGGTACCCAAATTCAAATGTAGAGAACAGTTAAATACCATACATTTCAGGGTCAAATACCCTAAGATTCTACTATATCCCCAATACCCCTTGTCTAACTTACCCAAGTATACATACAAATTTCACATGATTAGATAGTCAGTCTCGTATGCTACATCTATCTAGGCTAACCTTGCCTAAACCACGCTCTGATACCAACTGTAACGGTCCCAGCTTCTAATCTTGCTTATTAGAAGCTGGGACCGTTACATATATTGTCGGAAGCTGACCACGAGTTAATCGATCAGGTAGGGGTAAGATCGGTGGGAGGTATCCGTGCCGGAGCAACGGGCCTAATTATGCCAAACCACCGTTCTTCGAGGTTTCGCCTCTCAATCCCCAACCTTAGACACCGATTTAGTAAGAGTCAAATTCTAACAACTTCCCCCTTAGGTCAATCTCTTAAATGAGTCCGAGATGTCCCTAGGGCCAACGTCTAGTAAATTTTATTTAGGTTTGGATTGTGTGAGTGGGGAGGTGATTTTTGGGCTAAGGGAGGGTAATGACTTCCCCACCTTATGTTGTTTTGGGTTTTGCCCTTAAGTTAAATTTGTGCAAGTGTGCAATATAGATAAGCATGAACACAAAAAAGCGAGTAATCACTGAAGTGTTTGTCCTATACTATATGCAATGTCATATGTACACCTCCTATCATTATCATAACAACACAAGAATAAAATATAGTATATGGAATGAAAATTGACACGTGCCTAGATGCAAATGTCTAAACCATTTTAAAGCATCCTATTTCTGTATTTTACTTCTTAAAATTTTTACAGTGTACAAGTAATATAAACAAAAAATAGCAGCAGAGTATATGAATATACAAGAAGTTACCCGACCACACTTGAGCAAGTGTGGACTTCTGCAATGCTAAAATTTAACCTGCACACCAAAAAACAAAGAAGAAAAGTTAACAAACTTGTGAAATTAAACCGTTCCCATCCCGGCAACTGCTCCAAATTTTGATCGGGGTAAAACCGCCCACAAAAAGTGTATGTTTTGAAATGAATATTTAAAGTGTGTGTGCTTTGGCTTCCTCGATACTTCCGTTATAGCATAGAGGCTAAAACGAGTCGAATCCACAAGGACGGGAGGCGATAGAAGCTTTACCGGTTGATTCACGTGTTTGTTAAAGATTCTTCAAAGTTTTAAAGAATGAAAAAGAAAGAAAGAAAAGAATGAAAAGAGAAGTGCGGTGAGACACGAAGAAGTGGGAAACATAGAAGAATGATTTTTGTAGTTTTTGATATTGTTTCTAAAACAAAGTGAAAGATAAAGAAAACTCATGGCACTAACTACTAATGACTCCACCAACATGCTAACCTCTTAGTGATAGTTGCCTCACATGTATCATTGGCCATCACTAGTCCTTGGTTCAAGAACGATTCAAAGCATGACCCATATGTAACTCATCACAACCCAACTCAACAAACAAGTTCAAGCTACACTTAAATCATCAAAACCCGAAGAGCAAGCATGAAGTAAACTAATGTTAGCTTGTTAGTGGTTAGAAAGTTAGAGTTAGATCCATCATCATGAGCCATCAATGGCTCTTGCAAGAGCAAGGCTAAAATGAGGCTATTAGATTCATATGGATTATCATAAAAGAAGTTAGTAAGTTAGTGGTTAGTAGTTAGATATCATGAGAGAAAAGTTTAGCTACACATGTAAAAGAAGTTAGATAGAAAACAAAGAGAGGTAAAGAGAGCACCTTTCATAGCTTGTCACCTTCTATTACAAGTACTCTTGCATTCCACTCATGTATCACTTTTTCTCCTAATACAAGATCTAAAACAAAATGGAAAATACAATGGGGAAGAAGAAGAACTAACCTAACCTAAACTAAACTACAACATGGAATGAAAAACTACTCCTAACTCTGCATATCTCTTTGTTTTGGAACCCAGGGGTATATATAGGCATCAGGGAAGAGGGGGCCAGGGGACAAACCCTGGCCTAAAGCGCTTACGGTGGCCGCACGCGCAGCGCTTCGAGCTGCGCGCGGTCCCGTCTGTCCCCTGTCAGGCTCTGTGCCTAGTTTCGTCTTTGCAGTCCCTGGTTTTGCCGAATCAGCTCCTCTAGGTCAATGGCTATGATAATAGGCTTTTAATCACCAATCAAATGGTGATTTAGATCTTCTTGTTCATTTGCACACCATGAACCTAGGATCAAGCAAGTAAGGTATTATTAGCAGAATTTATTATCAAATAAATGTGAGAATGTAATAAAAATTATGCAAAATTAGAGACTAATCAGTGTGCACTCCCCATCACACTATAGTGTGACACACCGAGCAACAAAGACTCATTTGGTGGTAGCTGATTTAGATCCATGCGTCCTTCCTATAAGATAAGGACGTCTAATCAACATACTTCTCAATTGGAAACAATTTGGATAAAAAACTTTTTTTTTTAAATTTCATGCAACCATTTTAATACCATATTCATCATCACTTTTGCAAACAAATAACTTGTTATATATATATATATATGTGTGTGTGTGTGTGTGTGTGTGTGTGTACATCCCAACATGGATACAAAGATATTATACTGATATGTCTACTCTTTGGATATCTGAACTAACCCATGTGCATACATATAAGATGTGCCAGGGCATATACAACAAACTCTTAGGATATCCATCATCTAGCATACTAGGCTTATACATATATGTACATCAAAAGTGTTTGCTCAAAGGTTCATCCTTCATAGGGTAGAGTCTCTCCACTTGAATCTCCGCTAGTGCTGCTACTATCTTCGCTATCATCCATGTCTTCCTCAGGGTCTTCCCCCGGTAATTCATCTCCTGCGTAGCACTAGTCATCCAGATCATCATAGAGGTCCATGTCGTCTTTGTTGGCCCGGAGGCCTTCCTCTCTAGTTTTGATGATGATTAACTCATGTAGTTATGTTTACTAATAATCTTGTGATTTTAGTTTCAGATCATGTAACAAGATATTAGTTGGTGATTGCTTCAAAAAGAGGAGTTTGGAAGCTTTCACATGGTGATTCCAGGGCCCGAGCATCAAGATCATACATAGCCTTGCTCATGGATCACGGTTTGGACCGAGTCGACTTGAAGATGGAAGATCATCAAGAAGACTTAGGTATCCTAGTTTAGTTTAGTGTGTTTTAGATCCATGTGTAAAGATAAGAATAGTTGATATGCTCAAGTGCACAACACACACGTTTTATGGTTTTTTCGGTTTTTAGTTTAACCGATATTTGTTTTCATGAATAGATTGATCAAAACAAGTTTATTGGTTTATGTATAGTAGATTCATTCTATACATGCATGCTTAACTTTTAAACAAACTTATTTTGACTTTCCTATTCATGTGTTGAAAAATCCAAGTTTGACAAAATACAAGTTTTGATTTTTGGTAAAAATGATAAAACACAAAAATAGTTCAAATTGCTTGATATTTGAGTTGAAATTTTTATCACAAGTTTATATATCAATGCAAAATGATAAAACTATTTTTGAGGATTTTTACAAGATTATTGGATTTATTAGAAATATTTTTAACAAGTTTTTCTGACCCAGAAATTGGCTGCCAGGCTTTGGCGGTCGACCGGCCCAGTCGACCGTATGCCAGAGCCGGTCGACCCGTCGATCGACCGACGTGCACAGGCTGTGCACGTCTGGCCAGGCAATGGGCCGGTCGACCGTCCCGGTCGACCGGACCAGAGAGCTTTGCTCTCTGTATCTGGGCGGTCGACTGGGCGGTCAACCGGATGCCCCAACGGTCATATTTATGACCGTTGGCGGTCGACCGGCCGGTCGACCGCAGGCCTGTCAGGCTGCCAGATCAGCCTAACGGTTAGTTTTTTTTTGGGCCTATAAATACCCCATTTCTTGGGGGTTTTAACTAAGATTTTCTGAGCTAATTTTTCCCTACTCTCTGGTTTTAAAAAGAAGTTTTTCAAAAGAGTTTAAAGAGCAAAAAGATTCATTTTGTTTGTTTTAAGTGTTTTGTTATTTTCAAAGGAAATAGGTTTTTGGGAAATTGGTTTATTGTTCTTCATTTCAATATCTATTTAGTATTTTCCCAAGAGTATTTCTTTGATCAAAACACTTAGTTTTCCACACTTGAGCTATCATCTATCCTATTCTATTAGGATCTTGTTTTTGTGGAAAAGTGGAAAGAGAGATTGTTTGTGGTTAACAGAAATCACTTGTTGTAAACACCCTTGCTTTTGTTGTATCCCTCTTTGGTAGAGGTTGATCGGGTGATTGGTTTGCTCCCTCTTTGATAGAAGTTGAGATTGTGGTTTACTCCCTCTAGTGAGAGGTGGAGTTTGGTTTGTAAACCCTCTTCGGTAGAGGTGTTGGTTGTTGTTTGGCTACGGGCCTACCCCTCGGTTGTGAGGCGGTGTTTGAGAGGAGTTCGGTACTCCCTTTGTTGTAACAAATCCTCCTAGGTGGAGGTTCCCTCGGTGGGAGATAGTGGATTGGAAATCCTTCACGGTGGTGAAGGTGGGGATGTAGAGCTAGGGGCTCGAATCTCGAAACATATCTTATTGTTAGCGTTTGATCCATTGTCTCTCTAACCCTCTCTCTTTTAATTGTGCAAAGCATCATTCATATCATCATATCATATTTGCTTGTGTTTGTGCCTCACTTGTACTTAACCACAAGAGCTTCATATAGCACCTCAACCCTTATCTAGGGGAATCAAGAGGAGTTAGTCCAGAGCCCTTCACGGGAATTCGGCTACACTTGTTGGTTGTATTAAGTGTGTTGCAAATTGATTTAGCTTCCGCATTTAGTTTCTAGATTAGCATTTACACCTATTCACCCCCTCTAGGTTTTTTAAATTGGTATCAGAGCCTACGCTCCTGATACTTTAGGTTTAACAACTTAGGAGTGAGATCTTGGTTTAGCTAATCTACATTTGCATTTGCACATTTGTTTGTTTGCACACGTATAGTTTTCACACATCATGGATAGCCCTCCTATGTTTGATATCTCTGGACTTGATGTTTGGAAGGTCATGATGAGTTGTTATTTGAAGACCCTAGGATTGCATGTTTTTCTTGCCGCTACCAAGAAATGTTATCTTGGTAATAGCAACCATATAGGGGCCAATGCATAAGCCCTTGAGGCTATTAGAAGCACGCTTCCAAAAGATTATCTTATGCTTGTTTCTAACCTTGATTCCGCATTTGCAGTGTGGAACAAGTTGACAACCACCACCACCTCCAAGCTTCAATTGCCAATCCAATAAGAGGAGGAATCTAGTGGAGAATCTGAGCCACAACAATGCCATATGATTCAAGGGAATGACTCCCTTGAGGTACACTCGGTAACTCACTTAGATGATGATGTTGCTAGTTCTTCTAATGATTATGTTGATGCCCATGCTTTAAATGAAGAACTATCTAATGTGTGTAAAAATTGTTTGAAAAATATAAAATTTTGAAAAAAAAAAAGTCTAGGCCTTGAAAATGAAAAGAAAATTTTGATTTCTAGACTTGACAAGGTTTTGCAAGAGAAGGTTGAGATCTATAATGAAAGGGATTCATTAAGATATCAACTAGATCTTGCACTTAAAGAAAATGAGTTTTTAAAGTCTAAAAATGATTGTAATGTTGTTTTGAATAAAAATAAAGTTATATCTTCAAAACTTGATTTTGTTGTAAAAGAAAATAATTCTTTGAAAATAAAATTGTTTCTATTTCAAAAGATTTAGAAAATTGTTTAAAGAAAAATGATGTTTTGCAAAATAAGATTGATTCTCATGTTTGCCAAGCTAGGGTAATTTCACTTAGATCACCCCTTGCATGCTCCACTTCTTCTTTGATTAAAAATGATATAAATGTTTTAAAGAAGAGCGTAGATTGTTTGGGCTCCACTTTGAGCCATTGTGTTTCTAACCATACATGTTTGGAATCTTTATTTCGAAAGAAACAAGTTCCATCTATTATGCATGCACACCCCCCACGGCATACACATGCTCCTCACGGACACCATCATCACTTGTATGCTCATGTGTACACTTGTACACATTGTGGATGTAAGGGCCACCTTACTAAATTTTGTTATGATAGAATACATGTTTCAAATTTAGCAAATAATTTTGTTTAGGTTAGAGAAGGTACTAACCCCCATGGACCCAAAAAGTTGTGGGTACCAAAGACCACCCTTATTGTTTATGATGTAGGTGTGGGCTCTCACATGACGTGAGAGTAGCCGTACCTTGGAGTGGATGCGTTCCGTGCTTAAAGAGAACCCTTTTGGATTCATCACTTTCAAGGGATGTTTGGTGGAGAGGACCACCATGTTTTGGAGACAAGGAGAGTTGCCTTCTAGGTTTTGGTAACGATTCCTAACTCCTTATTATTGTTTGCATGCCTTCCATTTCATTGTTTATATCATGTTTTATTGTTTAGTGATTAATCATGTAAATATCATGTTTATTAGACCATTGACATATATGTATAGTATTTGAGACACCCATGTTTAATATGGACTATTATTTTGTGTTCTCACCATAGTTTAGCTATCATGTTTATCATAACTCTAATAACATGTGGATTTACATAATAATCATGTTTTTGTTTATCATGATGAATTTTGTTTTGTTTTATGCTTCATCCTTTGATTACTAGTTTAAATGTTAGTTTTCATTAAGACTAGGATTTATACTTGTACATATAGTGGGCCACAAATAAATCTATATATGTTTGTGCTTGAATGCTTATTTGAACCCATTAGATGTGCTAGTATAGTCTAGTTTTGATGATCCATGCATTTTAAACTTGTATTCCCATTCTTGAATTTGTTTTATGTTTATATGTTTAACTTCATGTATATGTCTATCTTGTCCAAACTATTGTTTATACATATACATCCTTTGAGCCACGTGCCTTCATACATATATCTTTGTGGACTCATTGTGTTTGGATATGTATGTATACTTTAACTTGTATAGACATACATATACCTTGAAGATTAAATAAGTTTTGATGATTTTTATGTTTTAAAGGAATAATGAGCTTAATTGAATACTTTCATGATCATGTTCTTCACATTGTATTTGTACACTCACATTTATTGTTTACTCATATTTATTTTCATGAGTCATATTTATGCTTAATTGGCTTAGAGTGTTGATTATCATGTGGATTTCATGTTTATGAAAAATAATTTTGTTTTATTCCTTACTTGAAGGATTTCGTACTAGTTTACAAATTTTCATATAACTAGTTACGGAATTCTTCATATGGTAGAGTTTTTCAAATACACATTATTTTCAAATCTATTTTTTGAAAACCCCTACCTTCCACGGGCGGATGGATGGGCGATCATGCTCATGTATGCTTTATATTGAAAATCATTTTAAATTTGAACATGATTGGGAGGATAGGTTATATGAGTTATACTTTGATATTATTGTTGTTTCAATTGGTATCATTGGATTCTTTTAATTGGTATCAATTTTGACCTTTCTTGTATTCTCATATATGTTTGTATGTATGTATGCTTTCACTTCAAATAGTATCAATTTCGATTGGTATCTAATCTTTCATACATATATATGTTTTATTTATGTTCAAAAATATCACAAATTTTAGTTTTGTTTACTCAAGCTTAGCATAACCCAACACCTTGAGTTTTAACTTTGTTTCAATTGATTCAATTTTCAATTGGTATCTTATTACAAGCTTATGCATGTGTTTTGTTGGTATTTCATAAAGGGGGAGAAAATTCGATTTTCATATTTCATTGGTATTTTGTTCCCTTACTTTATGATAGAAAATAGTCATTTCATTTGATATCATATACTTAAAAAGAAAATACTCTCTTTTGATATCAAGATGTTTATTTGAATGTTTTAAAATTGGTATCAATAAGTTTGATCATTGTTTTCAAAATTGATATCAAAATAAAAAAAATTGTTTTAAAAGATAAATACAAAAGTTTTGATATGTATTGCCTATATGCAAGGAGAGCTTAACATCTCTTCTACATATAGATTCATGTTGAGTGTATCTTGTATTGAGGAGCTTGACATCTCTTCTTTATGTGGTACACGTGTGTAGGGGGAGCTTCACATCTCCTCTTATGCATTGCATGGTGTACATTATGTGAATTAGGGCTTGTCATCCCTCCTTCATGTAATGTATCTATGTAGGGAAGCCTCACATCTTCCTCTTCATGAATGTATATCGCATATACCATTTGTTGATTGATCTATGTTTACTTTCAATTGGTATCAAGATGCAACTTTGACATATTTTCAATTGATATCCTAATTGATTGTCACCTCTATTTGGTTTTGTTTTTATTTTAGACAAAAAGGGCAAGAATATTGTTTTTATTAACCCTTTTGTTGATTCATTGTTTCGAACAAAAAGGGGGATAAAAATTTATTGATTTGGTTTTGTTTTTTCCCTTTATTGATGATTGTTTCTTTGTAGTAAAAAGGGGAGAAGATTTTGTTTTATTTTGATTGTTTACCCTTTTGTTGATGATTGACAAAAAGGGGGGAATAATTTGTGTTTATGCATGTTTATGTGTTTTATGCATGATCTATGCATTATCACGTTTATCATGTTTAATATTCATTGCATATATTAATGTTTATTAGTTTATTTTTTATGCATGAGTTAAGGGGGCTTCTTTGAAGCTTAACTTTAATCCATGCATATATAACTCCATGAGTTTTGTCATCATCAAAAAGGGGGAGATTGTTGGCCCGGAGGCCTTCCTCTCTAGTTTTGATGATGATTAACTCATGTAGTTATGTTTACTAATAATCTTGTGATTTTAGTTTCAGATCATGTAAAAAGATATTAGTTGGTGATTGCTTCAAAAAGAGGAGTTTGAAAGCTTTCACATGGTGATTCCAGGGCCGAGCATCAAGATCATACATAGCGTTGCTCATGGATCACGGTATGAACCGAGTCGACTTGAAGATGGAAGATCATCAGAAGACTTAGGTATCCTAGTTTATTTAGTGTGTTTTAGATCCATGTGTAAAGATAAGAGTAGTTGATATGCTCAAGTGCACAACACACACGTTTTATGGTTTTTCGGTTTTTAGTTTAACCGATATTTGTTTTCATGAATAGATTGATCAAAACAAGTTTATTGGTTTATGTATAGTAGATTCATTCTACACATGCATGCTTAACTTTTAAACAAACTTATTTTGACCTTCCTATTCATGTGTTGAAAATTTCAAGTTTGACAAAATACAAGTTTTGATTTTTGGTAAAAATGATAAAACACAAAAATAGTTCAAATGCTTGATATTTGAGTTGAAATTTTTATCACAAGTTTATATATCAATGCAAAATGATAAACTATTTTTGGGGATTTTTACAAGATTTATTGGATTTATTAGAAATATTTTTAACAAGTTTTTCTGACCCAGAAATTGGCTGCCAGGCTTTGGCGGTCGACCGGCCCGGTCGACCGTATGCAGAGTCGGTCGACCCGTCGGTCGACCGACGTGCACAGGCTGTGCACGTCTGGCCAGGCAATGGGCCGGTCGATCGTCCCGGTCGACCGGACCAGAGAGCTTTGCTCTCTGTATCTGGGCGGTCGACCGGGCGGTCGACCGGATGCCCCAACGGTCATATTTATGACCGTTGGCGGTCGACCGGCCGGTCGACCGCAGGCCTGTAGGCTGCCAGATCAGCCTAACGGCTAGTTTTCTTTTGGCCTGTAAATACCCCATTTCTTGGGGGTTTTAACTAAGATTTTCTGAGCTAATTTTTCCCTACTTTCTGGTTTTAGAAAGAAGTTTTTCAAAAGAGTTTAAAGAGCAAAAAGATTCATTTTGTTTGTTTTAAGTGTTTTGTTATTTTTAAAGGAAATAGGTTTTTGAGAAATTGGTTTATTGTTCTTCATTTCAATATCTATTTGGTATTTTCCCAAGAGTATTTCTTTGATCAAAACACTTAGTTTTCCACACTTGAGCTATCATCTATCCTATTCTATTAGGATCTGTTTTTTTGTGGAAAAGTGGAAAGAGAGATTGTTTGTGGTTGAAAGAAACCACTTGTTGTAAACACCCTTACTTTTGTTGTATCCCTCTTTGGTAGAGGTTGATCGGGTGATTGGTTTGCTCCCTCTTTGGTAGAGGTTGAGATTGTGGTTTGCTCCCTCTACTGAGGTGGAGTTTGGTTTGTAAACCCTCTTCGGTAGAGGTGTTGGTTGTTGTTTGGCTACGGGTCTACCCCTCGGTTGTGAGGCGGTGTTTTGAGAGAGGAGTTCGGTACTCCCTTGTTGTAACAAATCCTCCTAGGTGGAAGTTCCCTCGGTGGGAGATAATGGATTGGAAATCCTTCACGGTGGTGAAGGCGGGGATGTAGAGCTAGGGGCTCGAACCTCGAAACATCTTATTGTTAGCGTTTGATCCATTGTCTCTCTAACCCTCTCTCTCTTTTATTGTGCAAAGCATCATTCATATCATCATATCATATTTGCTTGTGTGTGTGCCTCACTTGTACTTAACCACAAGAGCTTCATATAGCACCTCAACCCTTATCTAGGGGAATCAAGAGGAGTTAGTCCAGAGCCCTTCACGGGGAATTCGGTTACACTTGTTGGTTGTATTAAGTGTGTTGCAAAATTGATTTAGCTTCCGCATTTAGTTTCTAGATTAGCATTTACACCTATTCACCCCCCCTCTTGATGTTTTTCAGTCTTCCTACGTTTCATCCCAAAAGACACCTCCATAAGTGAATCCTCTTAGGGCCTCCTCTTTTATTGTACTAGTATGCTCCATCTCTGCTACCTCAAGCGAATCCCCAACCAAGCTCTCCGTATCAATAATAGTTGGTTCAGGCTCATTAGATACCTGAGACTCAACCTCCTCATAGTCTATGTAGTCTGGGGCTGTAAATATGTCCTCTGGATCAGTCTCGTCAGACTCATATCCCCAATCCATAGAATTCGCCATCCAACTCACACTCGAGCTATCCGAGCTAGAAATTGGCCAATATATGTCAGAGTCCCCCATCTACATGTAAATAAAAAGTCGTATCAATCTCAATCCCATGAAATAGTCTCAACATACGGCTATAATCAGAAAGAAGCAGCATATATATACACACTTGCACTTATACTTATCCTTAGTCTACCCGTAAGTCTCATGTTTTTAGAATAACTTAGGTTCAATAGATAATTCAATGCGTTCCCTCGTCCCAGTGTCCCATCCCACTAGAAGTTGTTACTGAGAGCCCGCACCCTCAGTCAACTTACCCGAATCAAGATGTGCGGGCACCCTGATTCTGATGCGAGGAAATACTTAATTACCGCTTGACTCATGATTAATCCGTCACATAAAACTCACTACCTAACTATGATCACATGTCCGTACGTATAAACCTAACAATTTCATCGTCTCCTACTCCTTCTACTTATAAACCTTTGCTCTGATACCAACTGTAACGGTCCCAGTTAAAAATTTCCGTTTGATTACAATCATCTCAGATAATCCAAGCGTGGGACCCATCAAGATATAATACTCCCATTACTAACATCAGAATGCTCTATACTATACATCAAACTCCACTAAGATAGCATGTATGATCTAAACATGATTTAACATTTCCAACACATTTGGTCCGACAACCCATTAGAAAACGCAGTATAAATATATTACTATTCCAAAATGTAACACAAGGTTAGAGTCTAGCACCAAGCACTACAATGTTTATAAGTTAATAGCAAACATCCAAATAAAAGTTATGCATAGTTTTCTACAACCATATACATATCAAAAGCAGAAATCAAAAAGGATGAAATGTCTCCGTTGGCGCCTATCCTGCATATATTGCCTTTAAGCGGGTCCTTTGCCTTTGTCCAAACCTGAAGGTGGTAATAGAAACAGAGTGAGCTTGACAGCTCAGTGAGTAAAACAATATTTATGCATGCCCGTTAAGTAGGTCTATATGGCCTTAATCATCAGGTTGGCAATTGTGTCTTTATACCATTTGTGTAAATTTTAGGTATTAGCTGAAGTCCCAACCAAAACACAGTAACTGGGCCTATTAGTCGACTAGGTCATCCTGTAGTCGACTAATACTACTTATTAGTCGACTAATATTGAAGCTATAGTCGAATGGGTTTGATCCAAAAAGTATTTGCTTCTCTGTTAGCTGCCAGTGACTTATGTAGTCGACTACCATAACTTGTATAGTCGACTACACTAAGTGCTAGTCGGCTTACACATCACCTATAGTCGACTAGGTATAGGTCAAAAGGTATGTTGCTCTCTGTTTGTCACTTATAACCAATTCTAATCGACTACCCTTTTGGTGTAGTCGACTATACTAAATACTAGTCGACTTATAGTCAACTATAGTCGACTATATAAGTTTAAAAGAAGTTTACTCTCTGTTTGTTCTCTGTATCTGGGGATAGTCGACTACAGTCTATATATAGTCGACTGATACTGTTTTCTAGCGGCTTGTCTACCCATTTATCTCACTTATAGTCGACTTATCCCCAAGGGTTAGTCGACTAATCTACTGAAATTTTGTCTGTGTAAGTGATCATTTCAGATTCAATTTTTAAGAATTCATATATGATTTCAACATGGAATTTCTATCTTAGCCACATCAACATACTTATTGAACATAACACTGGGCTCCCCCTTCGGTCTCCTCCGGTTCAACCCTGTCCCTTCCTCCTACACGTCATTCAACACAATAATTTCCCCTTCCATCACCACCGGTTCAACCCGGTCCCTTCCTCCTATACATTACCGTATAATCTCCCCTTCGATCACCTCCGGTTCAACCCGGTCCCTTCCTCCAAAATACAATAATCACGTTCTTCATGTAATAGCAACATGCAAAGACACATAAAGTAACGACAACATACAAGCTTCATAATCTTTACTTTAAAACATGCCAATATCATGAAATTCACTAACATGTATGAGTAGCTACTAGTGAAATTATCAATACGCGAGTCTTTACAAGATAATCAACATATCTCGACATCATAAAATATGCGTAGCCATAAATATATGCATGGTATCAAGTACATATTTATCTATAGAGCTCTTTCTCTAGAAGCATGTAGTGGACTACCATGTTAACACACATGAGCTTAACTTCTGCATGATTGCCATAAGATTATGTATACATAAAAATCTATAATTTATACCCATGAATTTATCCTTTAATTTCATGTCCATTTATCACTTAGAATTTTTCTTTTATTTCAAGCTTTACTCTACCTATCATGTTACTAGGGTCCGGATGTTCTACTCACCCTTTGAAGCGGTTAACTCTTTGTCAAGCTTGATCTCCCGCTGCGACGGAGTCTACAAGGTCATAACAATATCATAATTAGTTCATAGCTAAAAGAGCACAAGAGGGGTAGAATTCTTAAAGTTTTGCTTACCGTTCAACCAATATCACCCCCCTAACTCTTGT
>JAVJIF010028568.1:0-73671 GCA_038442645.1 Agave tequilana
GGGATTTTATTGAAGGAAAAATACCAAGTTTTTAATCCCTAAAATAGTCTGTTTTGGCTTCTGCCGGTCGACCGCACGGTCGACCGAGCCAGGAGTCGGTCGACCGGGGCGGTCGACCGATGTGCACAAATGTGTACGCCTAGTTTGGCTGGAGGTCCGGTCGACCGACCCGGTCGACCGCCAGAGGGCTTCTGCCGGTCGACCGCACGGTCGACCGAGCCAGGAGTCGGTCGACCGGGGCGGTCGACCGATGTGCACAAATGTGTACGCCTAGTTTGGCTGGAGGGCCGGTCGACCGACCCGGTCGACCGCCAGAGAGCTTCTGCTTTCTGGAAATGGCCCGGTCGACCGGGCGGTCGACTGACAGAGAGCTCTGCTCTCTGTATCAGGCCACGATCGACCGGGCTGGTCGATTGCTGGCCCAACGGTCAGAAATATGACCGTTGGCCGATCGACCGGGCGGTCGACCAACAGCAGTCTGGACTGCTGATTTGGACCCCAACGGCTAGTTTTTCTTGGCCTATAAAAGGGGCTTCCCATGGACTGTTTTCTACAAGATTTTAAGTGAATTTTTGAGCTAGTTTTTCCTACTCTATTAAATGTTTATCTCCACTTGTTTTAGAACCAAATACTTCCATTCAAAAGAAGAGTTTATCAAGAGTTTTCAAAAGTGATTTCTTGTGTTTTCACCACAAATTCAATCCTTATTTTCTCACAACACTTGAGCTAGCCATTGCTATACCTATCCTATAGGGATCTTTGTTGTGAGAGGATTTTAGGTGATCAAAGTGTTTAGATCACCAAAGTTTTCATCTTTGATTTGAGGAGGCGAACTTGTGGGTTCGCGGTGTTTAGGGTTCTAGTGAGAGCTCATTGTAGAGGTGCGGCCTCGGGCAAGCTAGTGTGCTTATAGTGTGTAGTTCTTGCGGGAAACGAGGAAGGGACTAGAGAGTCCAAAGGAGTTCTAGTGTGAACTCGCTTGTAGGTGTTGCAGCACCGAGTGATCCAGTGGGATCGATTTAGTGAAATCCTTCATAGTGTTGAAGGCGGGGACGTAGAGCAAGTGTGCTTGAACCTCAAAATAATTCTCCCGTGTTTGTGATTGCTCTCTCTCTATCTCTTACTTGTGTTTATATCATGCATGCTTATATTGTCTTTAACTTTATATGCTTTGATATACCTTGTGCTATATTAATACATGCTTGGGATTGTTTGCTCACACATTGTATTCAACCAAGAGAGCCAAAGCGGGACCTCAACCTTATCTAGTGGAATCTTGGGAAGCCAGAGCCCTTCACGGGGAATCTGGCTACACTTTTGTGTACCTTATGTTTTAGCTAAAGAATTTTTAGTTTGCATAAATAGTTTTAATTCTGCATTAATTCACCATGAGATTAGCTAGTCACCTATTCACCTCCCTCTAGGTGATTTCAATAGGTTTCAGAGCCAAGTGCTCTTGATTTGGGTCTAACAATCTTGAGTTAAAGATCCTCATTTTATAGCTAATCATAATATTTGTACACACACATGGATTTCATGTCACCTCTCACTTTTGACATTCTTAACATCCAAACTTGGAAGGTTAAGATGTCTATGTACCTCAAAGGCCTAGGCATTCATGTTTATCTTGCTTCTATTAAAGATTCATATTGTTCAAATAGCAAGTATCTTGAGGCTAATACAAAATCCATCCATGTATTAAAGAGTACCCTAAATGATGAATATTTATCTAGGGTTTATAATCTTGATTCGGCTTTTGTAGTTTGGAACACCATAGTCTCCCTTGGCGAACAAGAGCAATACTATGCGGGGAGCGACTCGGATGTGGAAGTGAGGCTCCAATGTATGCTACATGGTCCAAGGGGATAACCCCCTTGAGGTAAATACCGAATCCGAGCTAGAAGAGGATGTTGATATGTCCTATAATGAACTTGAATCATTTTATCAATAACTTCTAGAAAAATATGAATTGCTTAAAAAGAACAATAAGAAAATGAAAACAAATTTGATGCCATGTTAAAAGAAAAAGATTCTTTACAAGAAAATTTGGAATGTTTTTCAAAAGAAAATGAATGTTTGAAAAATGAGAATATTTTCTTATCTTCAAAATTAAAAGATCTTTGTGAAGGAAATAATTTCTTGAGAAATAAAATTAGTTTGGTGGAAAAACAAAAGGAAGTTGCTTTGAATGAAAACATCTCTTTGAAAAGAAAAGTTATTTCAAAAGAAAAAGAAAATGTTTCTAAAAGGAATAAAAATAATGATTCTCATTCTCATCATGCTTTCATGCTACAATCATTGATAAAAATGAGATTAAGTTTTGAAAAATAGAATAGATTGTTTGAGCTCAACTTTGAGCAATTGTGCTTTTAACCATAAAAGATTGGAAACTTTGTTTCAAAAGAAACAAGCTCCAAATGTTCATGCACATCACCCACATCATGCATATGCACACTTTTCACGTCATGATCACACTCATACACATATGCATGCTAGAGTGTACAAGTGTACACATTGCGGCAGCAAAGGCCATTTAGTAAAATTTTATTATGATAGAATAAATTCTTTAAATTTTGCTAACAAGAATGTTTGGGTTCCTTACAATGCTAACCTCGTAGACCCAAAAGAAAATGGGTACCAAAGTCCCCACCTCTTGTGTTTGATGTAGGTGTGGGCTCTCACATGACGTGAGAGGTTTGGTGCCTTGATGGTGGATGCACATGGACTTGATGGACATACATTTGATGCACCGCTATCAAGGAGGTTGGTGGGACGACCACCACGTTTTGGAGACTTTGGAGTATAGTTCTTTGGTTTGGTAACTATCTCTAAACTCCTTTAGTTTACATGCTTTGATATATATACATATATGATTTTAGCATGTTTTCATGATTATGTTTTGCTTTTTGCTTCATGTGGTAAATACTTGTTTAGATGTAGTTTTATTTAAAACTTATGTATATACGTGTACAAGTAGTGAGCAATATTTGATTCATATACGTTTGCACTTCATTGTTCATTTGTACTCACTACATGCACATGTATAGCCTAGTTTTGATGATTCACTCATTTACACTTGTTTTGCCTATTTTCAAGTTTTGTTTCATGTATATTATATTTATTTAAAACTAATAAATATACATGTATGCCCTTGAGTCTCTTGCCTTCATGCAAATCATATCATAAACTCTTTTATGTTTGGAATATGTATGCATATTGTTAGCTTTGGATAAATCATACATATACCTTGAAGTTAGTTTTAATGAAAAGAAATTTTCATGTTTTTCATGTTTTTGATAAAATGATATTCATGTTTGTTTTGAACTTCATTGATTATTTTCATGAAAATGCTAATTACATGATTCTTGTGCACTCACATTTCACTTGTTTATTCATGACTTTGTTTCATGATTATTTTTGAGCTTTATAGATTTCGAGTGTCAACCTTATGTATTTAGTATGTCTCATGATAGACATATGATTTGATTTCATATTTGAAGTATCTTTAACTAGTTTTTCAAAAATTAATATAACTAGTTATATATTCTTCATTTGGTAGTATTTTTCAATGCTAAAATATTTTCAAACCTATTTTTGAAAACCCCTACCCATGAAAAGGCGGACGGATGGGCGACCATGCCTTGTATGCCTTATTGAAAACCTTTATCATGTGCATGAATAGGGTGGTCATTTATGAGATATACACTTGTTCCACATCATATTTTCAATTGGTACCACAATTGATAATTTTTTTTTGTATATACTCATATTTTGTTTTCTATATATGTATGCTTCACATTTCAAATAATATCAATTTATATTAGTATTCTATTTTCATACATATATATAATTTGTTTGTGCTTGATTTACAAATATTACATGTTTAAAGCACAAAGTTTGTTTATGCTAAGCTTGATTTAAATCTTGTTTTCAATTGGTATCTCAATTGATATTTTAATAAGCTTATGCATCATTTTCAATTAATATGTTTATTTGATATCAAAATTTATAATATACTTTAATTGGTATCAATATGTTTTGATTTCCAATTGGGTTTAAATTTCTATTGATATCACAAATGCTTTACCTATTTGGTATAAAAAAAAATTTAACATGTATTTCAATTGGTATCAAAATTTAATTTAAATTTAAATTGGTATCAAAATATAAAATAATTTCTTTCATTGATATCAAAATGTAAAAAGTTTCAATTTCAATTGGTATCACAAATTTCCTATTTCATATGGTATCTATATCTTGTGATATCTCAAATTGATTTGTTGATTTTAAGAAAAATTCAAAATTTGTATTGTTTATTTACAATTGGTATAAAATTTTTTGTTTAAAAAAAATAAAATATTTTGATATGTATTGTCTATATGCAAGGGGAGCTTAACATCTCTTCTATATATAGATTCATGTTGAGTGTATCTTATATTGAGGAGGTTGACATCTCTTCTTTATGCGATACACGTGTGTAGAGGGAGCTTAACGTCTCCACTTATGCATTGTATATTATGCGTTATGTGAGTTAGGGCTTGTCATCTCTTCTTCATGTAGTGCATGTATGCAGGGAAGCTAACTTAGCGTCTTCCTCTTCATGAATATATATCGCATATATCCTTATTATTGACTTGTTTTATTTTACCCCTTTGTAGATGATTGACAAAAAGGGGAAAAACATTTTGAGTTTATATATGCATATTTGAGTTTTTGCATATATTGAGTTTATGCATCTTGTGTTTTACAAAATGGGAAAATGTTTTTAAAAGTTTAAACAAAAAGGGGGATAAAAGTTTTTGGGAAAAAGTATTTTGGATTTATGCTTTTGTCTCTCACCTAGTTGATGCATATATTTGTTTAGTTTCATGTACTTCATTGCCATATCTATTTGATTATTATTTATGCATGAGTTAAGGGGGAGTTTCTATGAAGCTTAACTTTAATCCATGCATATATAACTCCATGAGTTTTGTCATCATCAAAAAGGGGGAGATTGTTGGCCCAAAGGCCCATCACTCTAGTTTTGATGATGATTAACTCATGTAGTTATAGTACTAATGATCTTGTGTTTAATTAGTCTCAGATTGTGATTGATAAGATCTTAGTAGGTGTTTAGCTTCATCAAAGGATTTCAAGTCAAGTTTGGAGCTAACACGGTTTGATTCAAGAGCTTATGCATCAAGACCACATCAAGTACTCAAGAGGAGTCTAGCTCATTGGATCATGGTTTGGACCAAGTCAAGAAGGAGGAGAAGACTTCAAGTGAAGACTTCAAGAGAAGACTTGTGTCTAGGTTTGTTTTGTTAAGATTTTGTTTTAGATAAAATGTAAAGGATAGAATAGTTGGTGGATTACTCAAGTATCACATACAGACACACTCAAGATTTAGATGAGTTTTCATAAAAGAATTTCATTTTGGAAAATTACTAAAGAGTTTTTATTTGGGAAAAATACAGGTTTGGTTTTTTTGAAATTCAAAGTATACATGTTTTTAACTAAAACCATTTTAGTACTTAATTGTCAAAAACATAGATATTTTATCATACATGTGTAGTGGATCATATCCATACACTCTATGCTTTAAAAGTGTTTAAAATATCTTGTTTTTGTATTTGGAGAAGTTTTGGAAAAATCTATTTGGAAAAATACAGACTTTGTTTTTAGCCAAAATTTCTAAGTTACAAAAATAGTTCAAAATGTTTGTAACATGTTTTGATTTTTACTCAAACATGTTTGTAAATCAAAGTATTATACTGAACTTATTTTTGTAGATTTTTAGAGGATTTATGGGATTTTATTGAAGGAAAAATACCAAGTTTTTAATCCCTAAAATAGTCTATTTTGGCTTCTGCCGGTCGACCGAGCCAGGAGTCGGTCGACTGGGGTGGTCGACCGACGTGCACAAACGTGCACGCCTAGTTTGGCTGAGCTTCTGCTATCTGGAAATGGCCCCGGTCGACCGGGCGGTCGACCGGCAGAGAGCTCTGCTCTCTGTATCCAGGCCACGGTCGACCGCTGGCCTAACGGTCAGCGGTATGACCGTTGGCTGGTCGACCGGGCGGTCGACCGACAACAGTCTGGACTGCTGATTTGGACCCCAATGGCTAGTTTTTCTTGGCCTATAAAAGGGGCTTCCCATGAACTGTTTTCTACAAGATTTGAAGTGTGTTTTTGAGCTAGTTTTTCCTACTCTATTAAGTGTTTATCTCCACTTGTTTTAGAACCAAATACTTCCATTCAAAAGGAGAGTTTATCAATAGTTTTCAAAAGTGATTTCTTGTGTTTTCCACTACAAATTCAATACTTGTTTTCTCACAAACACTTGAGCTATCCACTGCTATACCTATCTGATTGAAGCTTTACCTGCACACAAAATACAGAATTTTAGATTTAGAAATAGAGATGTGCAAGTGCTCAATTCTTACCGCTATAGCAAGTGGCTATGCGGGTCGTGATCCACAAGGAGGGTTAGCGATAGAAGCGTTCAAGGTTTTTTTTATTGAAATCTTTATGAAGAAAACGAAGGTTCTTCTTTGTTTTAAGAAATGAAAATGAAAAAGAGTTAGGTTAAGTTAGAAAGAAAGCGATAGATGGAGAAGGTGAAGAAAATCAGAAAATGACTATGTACAAATGAATTGGAAAAGGATTTGGAAGATGAGGTGTTGGTGATTTAATCTACAGAAATAAAAGAAAAGAAAGAAAAATAATAACTTACCTTCTTTTTACCAAAAAGCTTACCTTGAATCTTTGGCGACGATGTTACCTTGAAGTGGAGGCAATCAACGCATAGCCCATAAGAGTTGAGTATTGTCTCTTCCACATTACATCATCAAGATAACTTCAAGTATGAAATGATACAGAGAGACTCACATCCATCGTCATGAGCTATCGGTGGCACTCGCAAAGGCAAGGCTCTTTCGATGCTTTTAGACTCACTTGGAAGACAATTGTACCAAAAAAAGAGTGAAGTAAAAAAAGAAGAAGAAGAAGGAAACTAAAACGAAGTACATACAAAATGAAAATACAGATTCGATTTCATAATGATAAAAGAAAAGAAAGAAATCTTACACCAGTGTCACTCTCAGCACAAGCTTCATTCTTGTTCTTCTATGAAACTCTGATCTCCTCTGAATTACATAAATGAAAGCTAAAAATTACATGAAAAGAAAAACAAAAACCTACACTAAAAAATAGAAAACTAGTCTAAATCCTATCTCTGCATGGTCGTCCTCTTTTTCTCAGCTCAAACCAGTATTTATAAGGAAAAACCACAAGGGAGAATCCCGGGAAGATTGGGGGAGCAAACGCTCCACCTAACTCCCTAACCAAGCCGCGAAAACGCGGCTTTGGCCGCGTTTCCGCGGCCAGGGTGTGGCCAAATGGCCACACCCTGTTGGTGGGTCTCCCCGGTTTCACGTTCTGGCTTTATCTTCAGTTGGTTTTCTCGTTTAGGTCCGGGATTGTGACGAAATGGCCTTTTTCCTTGGCTTCAACCGATCGATTCTGGGAGGATTCTTCTCAACGGTTTTCAACCTCTCTGATTTTTCCTGATTCACTGAGTTCGAATTAATTCTGATTTAATTCAGAATTTGGTGGGCTTTTGGGCTCATTTCTCTTCACTCTCCTTTAGGAATGGGCCTGCAAATAAATTAAACATTTAATTAGGACAATGCAAAGTTTATTCTAAAATAAGTATGGAAATATGATAATAAATGTGCAACATTAGTGACCAATCACACCCCCATACCTATCTTTTGCTCGTCCTCGAGCAAAACAACTAAACTATACTAAGGATTATTAGACCACTTTCGTAGGTCACGCGATTGCACTGAGCATGTGCAACAAGCCGTTAAACCTCTAGGTTTCCCCTAGAGGACGAGTTTTGTCTCGTGAGAGTTTTCAGTGGATTACGCCCACAAAATCCATAAAGAAAGAGAAACAAAGAGTTAATATTTTCGAAAAGCATTTTGAAAGAGAAAAATATTAGAAATATAATTGTAAGACTTAAGTATATTACAAGTTATAGGAAAACTGAATTTTTCATTCCTAAACTTAGTCTCTATTCAACAATTTGTTATCAATCAAAGTAAGGAGTCAAATTGTGCTTCTCATTTAGTCTATTACTTTACCCTAAGTCATATGCACCTTGTGACTGTGAAAATTTTGACTAAGGGTTCATTAACTCTAACTCTTATGCCTTATTTATTTATATATATATGTATGTATTTTTTTGTATTATTCCTTAGTTCTATTAGGCTTTCTAATCTGCCTATGTAACGAGCCTTTAATCGATGACTCCCAAACCGAACGGTCTTAGGGCACCGGGTAAGAAAACACCCCAAGGACTTAAGGACTCGAGCAAACAAGACCACAAAACTATGGATTTTATAATATGCACCCCTTTTAGGCGTGAATACTTATGCTTTATTAGGCACAAATACCCAGCTTAATCAGAGGATTATTATATTTTTTTCTCAAACTTATCTAATCATCTTTCGCATAAATACTAAGGCTTGCTTAGGCCAAAGCACCTTGCTAATCAATAATTAGATTTGTTTATATATTTTTTTTTTCTTCTTTTTCATAATATATTTTTTTTATAAGGCATAAGAATATTTGTTTTTGAACCCTAAGTGTGTAAGTGTATGAAGTTTGCATATTTCATTAAGGTAAAGATCAAGACTAAATTACTTTGACAAATTATCTTCCTAACCCTAAAAATCAAACAAATAATCTTATTTTGACAAAATTTAAGAAATCCTAATTTTGATTTTCCTATTCCTTAAAATTGACTTAATTTCTTACAAAAAAATATGTCAAAATATTGTTTCTATTTTCAAAATTTTTTTTAAAAGTAAAGAAATGTTAATTTTTATTTTCTTTTGTTTTTTTTAAATAAAAAGAAAAACCTAAGTTATGTTAGACCCTCCCCCACACCTATCTCATGCATTGTCCTCAATGTATGAATTAATGCATAGATGCATGAAAAAAGAAGAAAGGGAAGGAAAATGTTACCTTAAGGTGGTGGTTCCGGTGGTGGTCTAATTGGTCCACGAAATGCGGCCCAACGACTTTTCGTGGAGTTCGAAGGAACCCACCAGAAATTTCTCTAATATAACCCATTAAAATGATGAATCCATAAAGAATTTTTATTAAATATTTGACCCATCTAATTTCCAAATTCCATAATTAAGTTCGGAGACAAATTTGTCAACCGCCTTGTCCCAGAATGGAGTATGAAAAGATAGAATGATTGACTTAGACTCAGGAAGTATAGGAACTAATACCGACTCAGGAAGGTGACTTAAGTCAAGTAAAGGTTCAGGAGTCGAGATTTGTTCAAGAAGCGGGTCCAAGTCAAGAAGTTGAAACTCAAGTCCACATTTATTTTCCAACAATGGAATGTGACTTAATATTGGTCATTCAAGTTCAAGAATGTTAGGTATGAGAATCAAAACTGACTCTAAAATATTACTCAAGTCCGGTAACAAAACAGGAGTCAATATTGATTCGGGAATTTGAACTGGATCACAGATTTGAGAATCTAGGTCACATTTCTCATTGAGTTCAATGTCATAAAAATGAGAACTTGCCAATTTGTCAATGAGATTTTCAAAATTATAAAATTGGTCAAGTTCAACATGATGATCATCAAAGATAGGCGATTCAATTTCATTATGAATTGGCACAGGATCCAATGTGGACTCGGGAAAAAGATTGAAATCAGGTGAAGACACCGGAGTCATTATTGAATCAGGAAGTAGAATTGAATCACTAAGTTGAGGTTCATGATCATATTCATTCTCAAGTTCTATTTCAGGAAAGGAATAACTTGCCAAACTGTCAATATCATTTTCAAACTTTGGAGTTTGGGCAAGTTCAAATGATTTTCTGAAATGGAACCCTGATTTCCAAAACAACATGACTCTTTGGCTCTATCAGAATGGTTAGTGACATCAGAACTGGTCAAACGGTGAGAACGTAGAGTTTGGACCATCATATCTATGTCACGATTACGAGCGCTTTGAGCCTGAGTCATGGCTTCAAGCATCTTTTCATAGTTGATGGGTTCATCGTCTTGTTGAAAAGATGAAGTGTTGTCTTGGAATTGGTGGTGAAATTGTGAGTCCATCAGATTTTGTGATTTTTGTTTGACTCACGCATACTCATTTCCAAAATTGATGGTCTTCTATTTGGACTGGTGGAACTGAGTATGAATCTTGGAAATATTGTGGACAGGTGGAGAAGGAGGACAAGTTGATTGAAAATTGGACTCGGGGGAGGTGAATCCCCATTGACTCTGTGAAGAGTTGAAATTATCATGGAAATTATGGTTATAAGACTGGGGACATGGGTTATATTGATTCGGATAAGACCAATCTGGCACACTAGGTTGGTTAAAGTTATGATATGCCGGGTTGGTAATATCCGAAAATGAAGTCGGTGTGTAATATGGATTACTATTAAAATTGGAAAAAATGTTATTATAAGCCATATCACACAATAGAATACAAACAAAAAGAAAGAAAAACAAACAAATAAGCAAACAAAAAAGAAAAAATTCTAACCTAAGTTAAGGTAGACCTATGACCTAGACGACTCCTAACTGGTTAGACTGTCCACGGGAGGTATAATGCAGACTTTGACCACAAGCTAATCAGCCAGGTCAGGGCAAGATTGGTGGGAGGCTTTCCGTCAAAGATGTTCCTTAATTAAATAACCACCAATCTTCGGGCTTTCGGCCCTTAATCCCCTTCCTAGACACTGATTTGACATGAGTCAAATTCCAACACCTTTCCCCCTTAGGATAATCTCCTAATTGAGTCCGAGATGTCCCTAGGGCCAACGTCTACTCATTTTTAGTTAGGCTCGGGTTAGTGAGTGCTTGGAATCTGATTTTTGGGCCTTCCGGCCAAGGAAGGGTGATTAAATCCCCACCTTATCTTGTTATGGGGTGGTGCCCTTAAGATCAGTTTGTGCAAGTGTACAAGATATGTAAACAAGATTCACTTAGAGCGATGTAAATCAACCAAGAGATGAGTCCTATTCTAAATGCAATGCGAACGTACCTTACTCCAGCACTCTTCAACAGTAAAATAAATGAATTGAAAAGACACGTGCCTAAAAATGCAAACGTCTAATCAATTTTTTTAACTTTTTCAACAAACGTTTTACTGTTGGTTTATTAGCAGGCTTATGGTGATGGAATATAAGAAATAAAGTTTGCAGAAAACTATCATTTTGCGAAGCAAGCAGCCCTGCAAAAAGCCAGTTAGTAGTGAACTATTACTTGCCGCGGAAACGCGGCCAAAGCCGAGCAAATGCGGCAATTCAGAGGGTACTTGGTCTCTGTTTTCTGGAACAGAGGCCCAAGACCACTTATATGTTACTGCAATCTTTTTTCCTGCTTTTCTTGCCCTATAACCTGCAACAGAGAAGAAAAATTCGTTTTAGTTCTAAAAATTTAATAAAAACCTGATTTCAATAAAAACCGTTACCCTCCCCGGCAACGGCGCAAAAATTTGATTGAAGCTTTACCTACACACAAAATACAGAATTTTAGGTTTAGAAATAGAGATGTGCCAGTGCTCAATTCTTACCGCTATAGCAAGTGGCTATGCGGGTCGTGATCCACAAGGAGGGTTAGCGATAGAAGCGTTCAAGGTTTTTTTTATTGAAATCTTTATGAAGAAAAACGAAGGTTCTTCTTTGTTTTAAGAAATGAAAATGAAAAAGAGTTAGGTTAAGTTAGAAAGAAAGCGATAGATGGAGAAGGTGAAGAAAATCAGAAAATGACTATGTACAAATGAATTGGAAAAGGATTTGGAAGATGAGGTGTTGGTGATTTAATCTACAGAAATAAAAGAAAAGAAAGAAAAATAATTACTTACCTTCTTTTTACCAAAAAGCTTACCTTGAATCTTTGGCGACGATGTTACCTTGAAGTGGAGGCAATCAACGCATAGCCCATATTGAGTATTGTCTCTTCCACATTACATCATCAAGACAACTTCAAGTATGAAATGATACAGAGAGACTCACATCCATCGTCATGAGCTATCGGTGGCACTCGCAAAGGCAAGGCTCTTTTGATGCTTTTAGACTCACTTGGAAGACAATTGTACCAAAAGAAGAGTGAAGTAAAAAAGAAGAAGAAGAAGGAAACTAAAATGAAGTACATACAAAATGAAAATACAGATTCGATTTCATAACGATAAAAGAAAAGAAAGAAACCTTGCACCGGTGTCACTCTCAGCACAAGCTTCATTCTTGTTCTTCTATGAAAGTCTGATCTCCTCTGAATTACATAAATGAAAGCTAAAAATTACATGAAAAGAAAAACAAAAACCTACACTAAAAAATGGAAAACTAGTCTAAATCCTATCTCTGCATGGTCGTCCTATTTTTCTCAGCTCAAACCAGTATTTATAAGGAAAAACCACATGGGGGGAATCCCGGGAAGATTGGGGGAGCAAACGCTCCCCCTAACTCCCTAACCAAGCCGCGGAAACGCGGCTTTGGCCGCGTTTTCGCGGCCAGGGTGTGGCCAGGTGGCCACACCCTGTTGGTGGGTCTCCCCGGTTTCACGTTCTGACTTTATCTTCAGTTGGTTTTCTCGTTTAGGTCCGGGATTGTGACGAAATGGCCTTTTTCCTTGGCTTCAACCGATCGATTCTGGGAGGATTCTTCTCAACCGATTTTCAACCTTTCTGATTTTGCCCTGATTCACTGAGTTCGAATTAATTCTGATTTAATTCAGAATTTGGTGGGCTTTTGGGCTCATTTCTCTTCACTCTCCTTTAGGAATGGGCCTGCAAATAAATTAAACATTTAATTAGGACAATGCAAAGTTTATTCTAAAATAAGTATGAAAATATGATAATAAATGTGCAACATTAGTGACCAATCACTATCCTATAGGGATCTTTGTTGTGAGAGGATTTTAGGTGATCAAAGTGTTTAGATAACTAAAGTTTTCATCTTTGATTTGAGGAGGCGGACTTGTGGGTTCGCGGTGTTTAGAGTTCTAGTGAGAGCTCATTATAGAGGTGCGGCCTCGGCAAGCTAGTGTGCTTGCGGTGTGTAGTTCTTGTGGGAACGAGTAAAGGGACTAGAGAGTCCAAAAGAGTTCTAGTGTGAACTCGCTTGTAGGTGTTGCGGCACCGAGTGATCCGGTGGAATCGATTTTAGTGGAAATCCTTCATAGTATTGAAGGCGGGGACGTAAAGCAAGTGTGCTCGAACCTCGAAACAATTCTCCTGTGTTTACGATTGCTCTCTCTCTCTATCTCTTACTTGTGTTTATATCTTGCATGCTTATATTGTCTTTATCTTTATATGCTTGATATACCTTGTGCTATATTGATACATGCTTGGGATTGTTTGCTCACACATTGTATTCAACCAAGAGAGCCAAAGCGGCACCTCAACTCTTATCTAGAGGAATCTTGAGGAGATAGTCCAGAGCACTTCACGTGGAATCCGGCTACGCTCTTGTGTTATACCTTGTGTGTTTAGCTAAAGAATTTTTAGTTTGCATAAATAGTTTTAATTTCGCATTAATTCACCATTCGATTAGCTAGTCACCTATTCACTCCCCCCCTCTAGGTGATTTCAGAAAGAAGAAGAAGGAAAGAAAAAGAAGGAAATAGAAAAGGAGGAGGAAGAGAGGGGGAGACTTGGTCGGAGTTGGCCGGCTGCGCTGTCAAGGCCAGGTAGAGGTAGCGAATTGTAGGTAAAGATGTTGGGTGGTGGAAAAGAAGAGAAGATGGTGGGTGGAATGGGTGATGGAGGAGATGGTTGAAGGTGGTGGTTATTGATGGTGAATGGCGAGTTTGGAGGTGTGGCGGGCTGATGGGGTGGCACCAGGCTGGGTGGCTGGCCAGAGGGGCTCGAATGGCCATTGGTCGAGCTAGGGAAAAGAGGAGGAGTTAGGGAGTGAGAGGAAGAGAGAAGAAAGAGAGAGTGAAAGAAGAAAGAGATAAAGTGGAGAGAAGAAAAGATAGTGATGTAAGAGGGAATGGGGGTGTGATGGTTGGCAGGTGATAGGTGAGAGTAGGGATTAGGTTGGCCACGTGGGGAACCAGAGGAAAGAAAGAAAATGAAAGAAAGAAAGAGGAAAAATGAAGTAATAAAATAATAATATTATAATTGGTCTAAATTTTACTAGTTCAGAAAAATTTTCAAAAATTCTCAAAAATAGAAAATATTATCTTGAGAAATATTGTAAAATCAGATTCAAGAAATTCAATCCCATTGAAAAATTAAAATTCCTGAAATTGATTGGCGATACCGGTCGACACGGAATTTAGAGAACTATACAAAATAACTCTGAAAAATATATAACTTCGTACTTATAATTGGAATGTATAGCCAAGACTCGTGCACTCCAGTTGCAAATTAGTATCACATTAATCTGCTGACTGGGTGTACTGAAGATGGGAGAGCCTAGGCTCTGATACCATCCCGTAACACCATGATCCCGCGGGTACGGTGATGTTACTGTGACGTGCATACGCAAGGCAGAAATACCCTCACATACGTATGCTAAGCATCAGTACATGCAAAAATCAGAGTACAGAAATATAGTGTTAATATACATTCCAACAGAAAAGTACAAGCACACAATTATCACAGGGTGTAACATAATATTATAAGAGTGTTACATCACCAGGAAGCGCAAAAGTATGAATACAAAGCATGAAAAAGACTGAAAAGATATTCACAGACTACAAAAGAGAATCTCACGAGTCGGTCAAGGGAGACAAGTCAGGAATGTGCTACGGCTGATCCGATGCTCCTTGAAGAAGTCCAAGGTTCCCACAGAAGGATTCCACCATGCTTCGCTACGCTTCAGAATCTGGACATGCATGTCCAGGATTGTCAGAAAGCAACCCAATGAGCGTATAAAATGAAGTCAAGTGGCGCGCACAAGCAAGCACACGTGTACATGATCAAAGTGTCATGATTCATTCATGTTGGGAAGCAATAAACAGTATAAATAGTGAACAAAGAATCAATATAAAACCAAGGGGCTACCAAGCAAGTTAGGAGATTAATATACTAGCTCAGGCATAATAGATAACAAGAATCAGACAGCGTATTGGGATGAAACAGTAAGCGATAAGCAGAGTATTACACAAGTGGTAAGTAAGGTACTATAATAATAGCCATAATAGTAATAAATAATAAAACTCGAGATCCGAATCAAAACCAAAAATATGAAATTTGAATTAAAACCTGTGAATGCAAATGTGGGCAAAACCAGTTATACATGCACAGTCTATGACTTCATGAGATTAGTACGTCGAGGGGATAACCCAAACAAGGAAACCCTCATATATATATACCATTTACCTCGTATCACCATAGGCTGAGTTTATACAACCCGAGTTGCCCAGAAATAAAAATAATGTGTTAAGTTGTGTTTAAGTTATCCAATAATAACAATCAGTATCGTCTGATATTTCAATCATCTCCCTACCAGTGTCTCACACCGCTAATATTCCATACTAGAGCTTGTACTCCAGCAAAACTCACTCGGATCTGATATGTAAGTACCAGTATGATCGGTCACATATATTGCATATATATTGTCATATTACCATGTTTATTATCTAATAAATCATATTAATAACTCTTATTTTTCTTTATAAAATGCAGGCCCATTGCTAAAGGAAAGGGAAGAGAAACGAGCCCAAAAGCCCATCAAAATTCTGATTTAATTCAGAATTAATTCAAAATCAGAAAATCAGGACAGATCATGACAAATCAGAGAAGTTGAAAACCGGTTAAAATAAATCTTCCCAAATCAATTGGTTAAAATCAAAGATCAAAGGCAGTTTCATCAAATTCAGGAACTGAAACGGAAAAACCAGCAAGAGATTAAGTTGTATCACTAAACCAGGGATTACCACCCCGGGTGTGGCCACCTAACCATACCCAAGCCGCGAAAACGCGACCAAAGCCGCATTTTCGCAGCTTTGTTGGTTCTGTTGGGGGAGCGTTTGCTCCTCCTATCTTCATACGCTCTCCCCCATTTAGTTTTTCCCTATAAATACTGCATTCTACAGAGAAGAAGGGACCGAAAATTAGTTTAAGTTTTTCTCTTTATTTTTAGGATTTAGGTTCTTTGTTAGATAGTATTGAGAAGTTGTATCTCTATTTTTAATTCATAGTTCAGTCCAAATACAAGTGAGAGAGAGAGGAAAAGAGTGATTGTAATCTGAAGTTGAAGTGACATCAATAAAGATTCAAGGCTTCTCTTCTTCTCTAATTCACGGGTATGTGTTATTTCATTTACATGTCTTGTTTTACTTTAACATGAGTAGCTAAATTCATTTTTCTGGGCTTACTATCATCTCTCTCTTCGATCCCTCTTGTTTTGAATGGTTTTAATGTAAAGAACCTAACGAAATCATATGTATGCCTTAATCTAAGCCTTGGAAGTGTTGTTGAAGGCACATGAGGATGGCTTTGAATTTCTAAACTCCTATTTTCTAAAACATCACTTGAATTTGTTTTTTTTCATACTTGAAAGATTACTTGATGATTTAACATTCAGTTTAAGATGATTTCTTAAGAAAAAGAGTCAATTTTTTCAAACAATCTTATTTGCTTTGCTTAATACTTTCGAAACTCAAGCTTAAGTTTTTACCTATGATCAAGTTGAGGCACTGAGAATTTCAAGAGAAGAACATATCGTTGAGTAGTAAGATAGTGAGCCCAGATATTTTTCATATATTAAAACAACAACCAATCAATCTTCAACACTTTTTTAAAGATCATCTTTTCCAAAGCCTTTTCTAAGTTTTTAATTTTTCTTTTAATCACTTCCTTACTCTCCATTCTCTTTTCAACATAAAAAACACCGACACCATTCTTTGCTTCTTAAACAAAAACATCAAAAAGCTTTCATCGTATTCCTCCTCGTGGACATGACCCGTTAGCCCAAAGCTAAACGGTAACTCTCACTACTTTCACTTGCAATCAATTTTTGGCGCCGTTTCCGGGGAGGGAACATTGTAATTATTTTCTTACAAGTTTGGTGTCTTGTTTTAGGGCCATCAAGGAGTCGGATTTAGCACTCAAGCTTTGCAGGAGAAGACTTACTATTCTGTGCCCCTACTCTAGAAAGTAGGAAACAACATGTCAAGAAATTGTAGCGCAAAAGCTTGAAATTTTTGGACTACTAAAAACTCTTTTTTGCAGATCATGTCGCTTTGCAAAAATATAGTTTTTGTGTATTATTACAGCTATATCTGATATTCACACTTCCTGTTTTTAATCCAACAGTAATCTGATTGATTGTCAATTGCTTAAAAAATGTTTAGACTTGCATTCTAGACATTTATCTAATTATGTTTCTTTTACAATTACTGTTGAAGATAGCTGGACACAAGGTACGTATGCATAACATATAGTTTAGGAAACATTATTGGGTGATATTTACTTGTGCATGTTACTTTTCTATATCTTGCACACTTTACACAATCAATCTTAAGGGCAACACCCAAAACAAGGTAAGGTGGGGAAGCATTACCCTTCTTTAGCCCACAAACCATCTCCAAGCACGCACAACTGAAGCCTAATTTAAAATCTGATAGACATTGGCCTTAGGGACATCTCGAACTCATTAGAAGATTATCATATGGGGGGAAGGTGTTAGAATTTGACTCCTGCTAAATCAGTGTCTAAGGACAGGGATTGAGGGGCGAAACCCCGAAGGCTGGTGGTTTAGCTTTATTGGGCCCATCGCTTTTGTGCAGATATCTCCCACCAATCTTGCCGGCTGATTAGCTTGTGGTCAAAGTCTGCATTATACCTCTTGTGGAAATCAACCAGTTAGGAGTTGTCTAGGTCAAGGTTACCTTAAACTAGGCTTGTTGTTTTTTCTTATTGACTATTGGTGAACTTATTTGTGATAGTGTTTGTGTATGCAAGTGTGGTCAAGAGACCCTAATTCATCTAGGTTAACTAGAAACACATCACCGCCCAAGTTTGAACCAAGATCCGATCCAGTTATGGCTCAACCGACGTCTTTGCAAGTTAGGTTCTATCCCATTAGAACTACACTTCCATCTTGCATCCAACTTCCATCGGTTGGTGAACACAGTTTTGAGCTCAAGTCTCAGTTCATCAACACACTCCCCAAGTTTCATGGCCTAGAGTCCGAAGATGCTTATTTCTTCATAAGAGACTTTGAGGAAGTATGTTTAATGATGAAAATCTCACACCTCGTAGATGATGCTATTAGGTTGAGATTTGTCCCATTTGCTCTTAAGGACTTAGCCAAGAAATGGCTTTACAGCTTAGCGGTCGGCTCTATCACATCATGGGATAGTTTCATCAAGGTCTTCTTGAAGAAATTCTATCCAATTCATAAGACCGCTCTCATTAGGAAGAACATCATACAGTTCAAGTAAGAACCTAGTGAATCATTTTGGAGGTACTTTGAATGCTTTAAAGACCTTCTTGTCCAGTATCCTCGTCACAAAATAGAAAAATGACGACAATGCCAAATTCTTTATAATGATTTATGAAATCACCTAGAGGGGGGGGTGAATAGGTGATGGCTATATGAATTATGGCAATTTTGCGGAATTAAAACTTTCACACACAATAGCACAAATAAAGACTTGCAATAAATACAACAATTAAGGTGCAAGGATTGAAAGGAGTAGAGTTAGAGAAAATTGATCAAACGCAAACGCAAGGATGTGTTTCCGAGGTTCGAGCCACGCTCTACGTCCCCGCCTTCACACTTGAAGGATTTGCACTACTATCGTTGATCCCACCGGATCGCCAATACAAGGACACACTTGTCCCTTACACTTGTGATGCCGCAACACCACCCGAAGCTCACTAGCTCCCTTGAGGCCGATGCCTCTACAACTTCACTCCAAGAAGAAATGAGTGATCACACTTGATCACTTTACAAAAGCTCACTTGCACAATCCTAGAACCAAATATGTAGATGTAAAGCTTGGGATTGTGGTGTGCAAAATCTAGAGAGAAGGTAGAGAGTAGGCCACAAGTTGGGTGTTGGAAATTTAGGCTTTGGAAAATCTTTTATGAAGGAAAGCTTTGAAAATCTTTGTAAAACTCTTATGAAATATTTTGCAATAGTTGTCTAATCAATATGAGGTGACCCTCTATTTATAGGGGTCAAAAACAGCCTCAAAAACTCGTTGGAGACAAATCCCAAAAAGAAAAGCAGTCAGAAAAACTAGCTGTTGGACCTGTCAGAACTTTTGACAGAGTCCGGTCGACCGGGTCGGTCGACCGCCAACGGTCAAAAATATGACCGTTGGGGCTCATCGGTCGACCGGTCCGGTCGACCGAAAACTCCCGTAAACGTAAATGAACTTCGGTCGACCGGGTCGGTCGACTGATATAGACGTGCACAGTATTGTGCACATCGGTCGACCGGGCCGGTCGACCGGTCACTGTAAGTTCTGAAAAAACAGAACTTCCAGAACCAGAAAATCTTGGTTTTGGTTTTGGGTTTTGGGTAAGATTTTGGAACTTGTAAAAACATGAAGTATAAGCATGTGTCATACTTCAAACATGTTAAAAGTAGTTTGATAAAATTCTTTTGAACACAAACTTGTTTTTCAATGAAAATGTTTTTCCAAAAACTATTGTTTTTTCTAAAACGCGTATTTTCAAATATGTTCTCTTTTTAAAACTAAGATAGAAATGGAATTGAAAAATCTTTTTGAAGCCTAACTGAAATGTGTGTGTGTGATGATCCCATAGCTCTACTTCTAATATCTAGTTTTGACAAAATGTCTAAAATAAAAATACAATTACAAATTTTGTTTTTCTTTGACGTTTTGATCTTGTCTTGATCTTCACTTCATCATCTTGATCCCAAAGCATCCTAGTTGTGCGTAGCTTGGGAATCTTCATTTAAGCGGCGTCCAAACTTGTGAGTCTTTTAGCGGAGCCGTCAAAAACAACCTGTTAAATAACCTGAAATATTCTGAAATAAACATGTTAAATACATAACTAAATATGTTTTGTTATCATCAAAATAACTGGGATAATGGCCTTTGGGCCAACAATCTCCCCCTTTTTGATGATGGCAAAACATATGTAGTTATCACAAAATATTTTGGGTAGAGACTTCAAGTGAAGCTCCCCCTCAACACAAGCATATTATAAATGACAAAAATCGTATGTGGGCATAGTATATAAAAATGATAAACACATATTTCCATGTCAACAAGTACTCATAACATAGGACAAATACTCATGTCATATATCAAGATAGACCATGGATACATATAAAGAAATACGTCCACAAAGCATATATGTAGAAATCCAAATACATGTCCAAAACACAAATAAATACTGCATGTCCATAACACAAATACTACATGTCCAAAACACACAAATATCCAAACACATAAAGTACTACAACACAAAATATCACAAATATCTTTCTCAAGATAACTCTCTCAAAATAACTCTCCCCCTTTTTGACATCATCAAAAGGGGAGGTCACTCATCATCATCTCCAGCTTCCTCATCAGCCGTCTGCTCTTCGTCACCAGCGTCTTCGCCTGAAGAAATGACCTCATCTGGGTCTATGCCATCGACTCTGGTCCGCGGTGGTGGAACTGAAGCACGAGCTCTGGGAGGGAATGGAGGACCGGTAGACGGAAGACGACAAGCAGTCGCAGTACGATCAGGAACGGTCATGGAAAACTGTGCAAAGAGAGCCTGAAACTGGACATCCACGAATCTCATGGAGTCAGCAAAGTATGACATGTCGTTCCTGACCTCTGCCCGAAAAGCAGCTTCCTGAACGTCACGAGCATCCAACTCCGCACGAACCCAGGCCTGGTGCGCCTCGATCTCAGTGCGGACCTCCGAAGAGAGAAGTGCCAGAGCCTCTGGAGAAAAGACAGGAGCTGAAGCAGAAGAAGATCCTGGTGCAGATGATGAGCCAGGACCAGCAGGAGGAAGATGTGGTTGCACAGGGGCGTGTCTACGCAGCTGCGCTTCCATCATCTTCAGGATAACTCCATTGATGTTTGTCAGGGGGCTTGAAGGAGTTTCGGCAGAAAGATCAAAGTCAAGAGCTCGAAGAAGATGGGTAATAAGCATGCCGTAGGGCAAACTTCTACCCGCAGTACGGATCTGATCAGAGCCCATATGATAAGCTATGACTCTAGGAAAATTCACCTTAATGCCTTTAAGAAGACAATAGATGATCAAAGGGACACAACCCCTAGCATGGCTATACTCACCATGTTTGGGGACAATGTTGAAAAAGATAATCTTGGCAAGGACTTGAGATTTGAAGTGTGTACTTACTCACTACCTCATTTCTAACCAACCGGGATTGTCATTCCCGTGGATCAGAGTAGAGGCGGTGAGTGAAGACTCACCCTCAGGAAATTCGAAATCATGTAAATCATGAGAATACACATCTGCTCCGCCAGTGGAGAGATGCAGAATCCTAGCAAACCGACCGATAGAGAGGTCGATTTCCCTACCTAGAACTCTAGATGTGATCCGGTTACCATCAAATTCATAGTTGGCATAGAAGTAAGGAACAAGGGAAGTGTATACTTGTTCCTTAATGGTCAAGAACTCAACTAGATTATTATTTTGCAGGATTTGAGGGATGTCAAGGTGTTCAAAATCCTGAATGGTGACAAATCTCCCTGAATTGATATTTCTAGTGGAGAGGTGGGAGTATCTATCTTCAGCTAGATCATTTCTAAAGGGCCGTACGGGTCTAGGACCCTGAGATGAGGGTTGGGCAATACCCTTCCCCTTCTCAGTACGAGATCTCTTGGGCATGATGAATAAAAATTTGATTTTTAAGTGAAATCAAGATTATGGCACGATCTAGAAGCTAAGCAACCTAAAATAGTGACAAAGGAATAGAGATATTTAAGCTAGAAGTGAAGATTCACAATAAAAATTCGATTTTTACCTTGATGAAAATTCTGAAACCCTAACTGAAAAATCCTGAAATTCTTCGAATCCGGTGGTTGGAAGTTGTTGAAATCGAAGATCTGAAGGTGGAATGAAGGATTTGAGATGGGTTTTAAAAGGATTTGGATTTGGTTGAAGGATTGGAGAGAAATCAAATTTTGGGAAATTTTGGGGTTCTTCCGGTCGCTGAGTGAAATGAGAGAGAGAGAGAGAGAGAAAATGAAATTATATAGCAGATTTGGGAAAAAACACGACGATCGGTCGACCGGTCCGGTCGACCGAATCCAACCGAGAGCTCTGTAAATGATATCGGTCGACCGGGTCAGTCGACCGAAATATCCCGAGACCACAGCAGGCCAGCATCGGTCGACCGAAATTCTGGTCGGTCGACCGGTAGCACAGAAAAAAAATAAAAAATTTTATCTCAGGCAGAGTCGGTCGACCGGAGATTTAGGGGTCGGTCGACCGGCTTTGCCTGAAAGTCTGCTAACAGCAAATAGCCCAAAAAAATTTTAAATAATTTTGTAATCTAAAATAGGTATTATATATTAATCATATAGGAACACCAACAGTTTTTAAATCTTCATTAAGTCTTTACAAACATCAAAATACAAGCAATCCAATTTTAATTTTATTTTCATATTTAAACAAAGATTTTAAAGATGTTGAAGCCGAATACCCAGTGACGGGTTCTGAACTTCATCCTCTTGATTCCTCTTGAATGAGTTGAGGTGCGCAATTGCCATCTTTAAGGTATTTGCTTAAATAAGAAAATTTACAAATGTTTAATTTTTATTTATGAAAATAATGTGTATATGCATATAAGTATATAATCACAAATACTAAACTATACATGTGGACATGTGATGAACAAGGCATGAAACAAAGATATAAAAGTTAACACAAGGCACATATACATCATGATAGAAAGGTAGTTCTATACAAGCATATATCAATAGAATACAAAAGCAAACTATCAATTCTATACATATGTATACATGTCAAAAAAAATCAAAATGAACATGGCATATACAATCATGTTAGAGTTGCAAGTTTATACTAATCATGTATCAATGAAGCATAAAACTAAACTAGCAATCCTATAACAATTGTATATACAAAATTAAAAACTCTTAAATGGAGATGTTACCAATTTACGGGCAATCTCCAAAATTAGGTGCCTCCACGATAGCGATGCAATCTTGATGTGTTCTTTAAGCTTTGTTGCATCCACCACCCGGGTACCGTTTCCTCCTAAGTCTTGGAGGATGTAGATCCACCTATACCTGTTTCATTTGAAATCGGTGGCTCTTTTGGTACCCAAATCTTAGTGGGTCCTTTGGGGTTAGATCCGGGGCGAACCCAAACAAATTTATTTTTAACATTGTTCTTAGCATAGCAAATTTTTCTAAATGGCCTTTGCGGCCACAATGTGTGCAAATATAAATTCTACCATTATTATTATTACCATACAAGTATGCATGCTTGTGTGGGTGTACATGTTTTCGTGCATGTGTATGGTGTGTATGAGCATGGTGTGTATGTTTCCCTTGGGTTACTCCCTTAGGAAACTTAGAAACAAATTTCTTTAAATCAAAAGCACATTGTTTAAGAGTTGAGTCTAATACTTCAACCCGTTTTTGCATCTCATCAAAATCATTTTTACTACATGATGCAATGGGGGTTTTCCCTTTACAAGCTAATTTATAATTTGCAAAATCACTTTTTATTTTCTCAAAAGAATTAGACAAATTATTTTTCTCCTTTCAAGAATATTAAGTTTATCTTTCAAGGACTCATTTTCCCTTTTTAACTTTTTATTATGAGATTGCGAAATCTCATACCTATGTTGTAATTCCTCAAAGAAATGTGCTAGTTCATCCATAGTGAGGTCATCATCATCAAGAGTGTTATCAAATGTTACCTTAGAAGCGTCGTCTCCTTGTGCCATGAAGCACATGTTGGCGGCGTCGTGCTCCTCTTCGGATTCCGACTCCGTGTCATCCCATGTAGCGGCCAACGCTTTCTTCTTTCTTTGCCCATTCTTGGATGTGGTTGCTTGTAGAGCGGGGCAATCGGCAATTAGGTGACCGATCTTCTTGCAATGAAAGCAAGGACCGGGTTCATCTCTTTTCTTCTCGTACCTTCCTTGAGGCTTCCCTCTTCGGAAGTTACTTTGCCGTCCTTTCTTGTAGAACATCTTGCCCACCTTCCGGATGAGCATGGCGAAATCCTCATCGCAATCCTCCGATGAGTCATCCTCTTCGTGTATGGTAGGAGCGGCTTTGAAGGCAATGGTCTTCTTCTTTGGTGCCTCCCTTTCTTCTCTAACTTTCATCTCCATCTCATGTGTCTTGAGATTTCCGATGAAGCCGGAGAAGTCCATCTCCTCTTTGTCGTTGAGTTCCTTGAGAGTGGTCGCCTTGACTTCCCAAGCTTTGGGAAGAGCTCTAATCACCTTCCTTATCTTTTGATCATTATCAATCTTGTCGCCTAAGAAGAAAGAGCATTAGTTATTTTTGTAAAACGGGTGAGCATGTCATCAATGCTCTCATTATCAAACATATAGAAATTCTCATATTGAGAACGTAGCAAGTCAACTTTGGCTCTCTTGACTTGAGACGTTCCCTCATGAGTCACAATGAGTATGTTCCAAACCTCGAATGCGGATTTGCAATTTATTATGCGTGCAAGGTCATCTTCATTTAGGGCTTGGGTTAATGCATATTGTGCCCTAGCATTAGCCTCATAGTCTTTGGAAGTATCCTCGGACCATGTGCTCTCATCACTAGTGGGTTCAATAAAGTCTTTGGTAATGGCCCTAGCTACCCTAACACCTAAGGATTTCAAGAACAAGTTCATCTTGACTTTCCAAATGGGAAAGTTCAAGCCATCGAATTTTGGTGGGGATTTAATGCTAGAAAAGTCCATGGATGCCATGAATGCACAAGCAAGTAAAAATGCAACAAAATGTATATAGCCAAATATGGATCTCCCTAAGGTTGTTAGACCTAAGTTGTAGGGTTAGGCTCTGATACCAATTGAAATCACCTAGAGGGGGGGTGAATAGGTGATGGCTATATGAATTATGGCAATTTTGCGGAATTAAAACTTTCACACACAAATAGCACAAATAAAGACTTGCAATAAATACAACAATTAAGGTGCAAGGATTGAAAGGAGTAGAGTTAGAGAAAATTGATCAAACGCAAACGCAAGGATGTGTTTCCGAGGTTCGAGCCACGCTCTACGTCCCCGCCTTCACACTTGAAGAATTTGCACTACTATCGTTGATCCCACCGGATCGCCAATACAAGGACACACTTATCCCTTACACTTGTGATGCCGCAACACCACCCGAAGCTCACTAGCTCCCTTGAGGCCGATGCCTCTACAACTTCACTCCAAGAAGAAATGAGTGATCACACTTGATCACTTTACAAAAGCTCACTTGCACAATCCTAGAACCAAATATGTAGATGTAAAGCTTGGGATTGTGGTGTGCAAAATCTAGAGAGAAGGTAGAGAGTAGGCCACAAGTTGGGTGTTGGAAATTTAGGCTTTGGAAAATCTTTTATGAAGGAAAGCTTTGAAAATCTTTGTAAAACTCTTATGAAATATTTTGCAATAGTTGTCTAATCAATATGAGGTGACCCTCTATTTATAGGGGTCAAAAACAGCCTCAAAAACTCGTTGGAGACAAATCCCAAAAAGAAAAGCAGTCAGAAAAACTAGCTGTTGGACCTGTCAGAACTTTTGACAGAGTCCGGTCGACCGGGTCGGTCGACCGCCAACGGTCAAAAATATGACCGTTGGGGCTCATCGGTCGACCGGTCCGGTCGACCGAAAACTCCCGTAAACGTAAATGAACTTCGGTCGACCGGGTCGGTCGACTGATATAGACGTGCACAGTATTGTGCACATCGGTCGACCGGGCCGGTCGACCGTCACTGTAAGTTCTGAAAAAACAGAACTTCCAGAACCAGAAAATCTTGGTTTGGTTTTGGGTTTTGGGTAAGATTTTGGAACTTGTAAAAACATGAAGTATAAGCATGTGTCATACTTCAAACATGTTAAAAGTAGTTTGATAAAATTCTTTTGAACACAAACTTGTTTTTCAATGAAAATGTTTTTCCAAAAACTATTGTTTTTCTAAAACGCGTATTTTCAAATATGTTCTCTTTTAAAACTAAGATAGAAATGGAATTGAAAAATCTTTTTGAAGCCTAACTGAAATGTGTGTGTGTGTGATGATCCCATAGCTCTACTTCTAATATCTAGTTTTGACAAAATGTCTAAAATAAAAATACAATTACAAATTTTGTTTTTCTTTGACGTTTTGATCTTGTCTTGATCTTCACTTCATCATCTTGATCCCAAAGCATCCTAGTTGTGCGTAGCTTGGGAATCTTCATTTAAGCGGCGTCCAAACTTGTGAGTCTTTTAGCGGAGCCGTCAAAAACAACCTGTTAAATAACCTGAAATATTCTGAAATAAACATGTTAAATACATAACTAAATATGTTTTGTTATCATCAAAATAACTGGGATAATGGCCTTTGGGCCAACAATTTAGACTACTCAACTAAGACCCTCTTAGAAACCATGTGCCAAGGGGGGTTCTTGCAGAAGGATGAGAATGAAGGATGAAATTTTTATAAGGATCTAGCTGAAAAGACCATCCAATGGGAACCAACTACTGAAAACTCTAAGAATTCAAACTCCATCTCTTCAAAAGGAGGTCTCCATTCTATTGAATCACCCATAACTGCCGAGGCTAGAATTGCAAACCTAGCGAGAATACTGGAAGGTTTAGAAACTAAGGAATCAAGTCCAGTCAATCAAGTCAGCCCAAACCAATTTCCAACTCCGGGGTGTACTTACTGTCAAGTCATGAATCATGTATTTGAGTGTCCTGTGTTTCAAGCTCAACAACATTTTCCAGAACTGATGAATGCGGCCTTTTCAAGGTCCAACAATAATCCTTATGCACCAACGTACAATCCTGGATGGAGAAATCATCCGAATTTCTCTTGGAGCCAAAACAATAATGACCACTCACGGTCAAATCATGCAAGCCACTTCCATCATTCCAATAATTCTTCCAATCATCAACCCAACTTTTCTAATTACCATCATAATTCTCCCAACCATCCGCCCAGTTTATTAAATTATCAACAAAACTTTCCTCACCAAGCTTTACAATCTTCTTTCCAGAATCCTCAACTAGAAAGGAGAATGAATGATTTTGAGAGAAACAGGAAAAGGTACATGAAGAACCAAGATATTCTCATGCAAATAATACAGAGGCTAGAGGTTCAAATGAGCCAATTAGCCAATCTACAGAATGAGAGGCAAAAGGGTACCTTGCCCAGTCAGCCAGTAATGAATCCTAGGAATTCTCAACAAGCTCATTTGGCTGAGGATCAGTCATTGAATTAATGTAATGTTGTTCATACATTGAGGTCAGGAAAGAAAGTTGATAATCAAATATCAACACCATCAATTTCTATTCAGCACAACCACACTCAAGCATCCACCTCATCTAGTCCTAATCCTTCCAAATCTGACGAATTTGAAACGAATAAGTCAACCAGTCAGGTGCACAAGCCTATAGTACCATTTTCTAATAGGCTGAAGAACAACAAGCAGAATTCACATATGGATAAGATAATTGAGATCTTCAACCAAGTGAACATAAATGTACCACTTCTTGATGCCATCCAACAAGTCCCATCCTATGCAAAATTTCTTAAGGACATTTGCACCAAGAAGAGAAAGACTAATGTACCCAAGAAAGTCTTCTTAGCCACTAACATTTGTGAGCTACTGTCGGGTCCGATCCCTGTCAAGTACAAGGATCCAGGTTGTCCCACCATTGCCTACACTATAGGACAAGTCGAGATTAGTCGTGCACTTCTTGACTTGGGGGCAAGTATCAACTTGCTCTCATTCTGAGTTTATCAACAACTCGGATGGGGCAATCTTAGTCTAACTCGAGTCACAATCCAACTGGCTGACCGTTCAGTGAAAGTTCCCAAAGAAAAAATTAATGATGTCCTTATCTGGGTCGGGGAGTTTATCAACCCCGTTGATTTCATAGTTCTAAAGACACAACCTATGTCCAATCTTAGGGCTTAAACTCCTGTTATCCTAGTGCGACTATTCTTTGCTACTGCCAATGTCATTATCAATTGTAGAAAAGGTTAACCTTTGGGGACATGACTAGAGAAGTCAATGTCTTTAACCTAGGAAAGCAACCCCGTGATGTTGAGAATCAAACATTTGAAGTCAACCTCATTGAGAACTTGACAAGTGAATATAGAGAAGAATTGGAACTAGAAATTGATTGTAACTTTGAGTTAGAGTCTGACGACTTTAACCTTGATCAGGTTGTCGAATCTGCTGTGAATTGGGCCTCGAACCCTATTTCACCAAATGTGGAGCCAACAAATTTGACTCATCCTTCCAGTGAGCCTTCCTTAGAATTGAAAGCCTTACCTACGCATCTCAAGTACGTCTATCTAGGCGAATAAGAGACCTTTCCTGTCATTATTGCCTCCCATTTAAATGACGGCCAATAAGAAGATCTTAAAGCAATTCTGAGAAAATATAGGGAAGCCATTGGTTGGACTATGACCGATATAAAGGGATTGAGTCCAATCATAGTTCAACATCGTATTCATCTCAATGAAGACGCAACACCAAAAAGAGACCTGCAGCGTAGTTTAAACCCTATAATGCAAGAGGCTGCTCATGCTGAAATTGTGAAACACTTAGACAATGGGATAATCTATCCTATTTCTGACAGCCATGAGTCCGTCCTTTCCACGCGATTCCAAAGAAATCTGGTTTCACCATAGTAGAAAATGAGAACAATAGTTGGTCCAAACTTGCCCACGAAAATTCAAGTTTGCATTGACTATAGAAAGCTTAATGCAGCAACTCGTAAGGACCATTTCCCACTTCCCTTCATTGATCAAATGCTTGAACGTTTGGCGGGCCACGAGTATTACTGTTTTTTGGATAGTTACTCGAGATATAATCAGATTCCTATTGCTCCTGAGGACCAAGAAAAGACTACGTTCATATGTCCATTTGGGATATTTACTTATCATCGAATGCCTTTCGGCTTGTGCAATGCCCCAGCAACGTTTCAACGTTGCATATTGAGTCTTTTTTCTGATATGGTAGAATGATTCTTAGAAATCTTCATGGATGATTTCTCCATCTACGGAGATTCATTCACTCAATGTCTCCACCATTTAGAACTTGTCCTCCAACGTTGTGCTGAGAAAAATCTGACACTGAACTGGGAGAAATGCCACTTCATGATAAGACATGGAATTGTCTTGGGTCATGAAATCTCCAAGAAAGGAATTGAAGTACATAGAGTCAAGATTGAGATTATTACTAAGCTTCCCATGCCCAAATGCGTGAAGGATATTCAATCTTTCTCAGGACACGCCGATTTTTACCGAAGATTTATCAAGGATTTTAGCAAGATTGCTAGACCCTTGACTAATCTGTTAGCTAAGGATGTGTCCTTCACTTTCGATGATGAATGTATAAATTCTTTAGAGAAGCTTAAGAAAGAGCTTATTTCTGCACCAATCATATCTGCACCAGATTGGTCTAAGCCGTTCGAAATGATGTGGGACGCTTCTGATTTTACAATAGGCGTTGTCCTAGGACAGCGCATTGATAACAAGCAGCACGTGATTTACTACTCCAGTAGAACTCTCAATGATGCTCAAATGAACTATACTACTATTGAGAAGGAATTCTTGGTAGTAGTGTTTGCCTTAGAGAAATTTCGTCTATACCTACTAGGGTCCAAAATCACAATTTTCACCGATCATTCTGCGCTTAGGTATCTCATGATGAAGAAGGATGCCAAGGCACGACTCATTCGTTGGATCCTCCTTCTTTAAGAATTCGATCTCGAGATTCGAGATAAGAAAGGCATAGAAAATATCGTTGCTGACCATCTCTCGCGTATCCCAAACTCTCCATGCAACGAATTGCCCATAAATGATGACTTTCCTGATGAAAATCTCTTAACTGTCTTTAGGGAACCTTGGTTTGCTGATATAGTGAATTACTTAGTCACAAACTAATTTCCTTCTCATTGGTCTAAAAACGATATATACCGATTCTTATCTCAAGTCCGGTATTTCTTTTGAGAGGAACTGTATCTTTTTAAGTACTGTTCTGACCAAATTATTAGGAGATGCATTCCCGATGAAGAAATTAAGAGTGTTTTATCCTTCTGTCATGAACTTGCATGCGGTGGACACTTTAGTCCCCGCAAGACTGCTGAAAAGGAGCTGCAAAGTGAGTTCTATTGGCCTACTTTGTTCAAAGATGCTTATGAATTTGCAAGACGTGTCCTAAATGCCAAATGGTAGGAAGGATCTCGAATTGAGATATGATGCCCCTCAACCCAATTCTAGAAATAGAACTCTTTGATGTCTCGGGCATCGACTTTATCGGTCTATTTCCTAATTCATTTAGAAACCAATACATATTGGTTGTTGTGGACTATGTGTCCAAGTGGGTAGAAGCCATTCCAAATAAAACTAATGATAACAAAATTGTCATAAAGTTTTTGAAAGAAAATATTTTCTCACGCTTCGGAACCTGTCGTGCTATCATCAGTGATAATGGTACTCACTTTTGTAATAGATCCTTTGAAGCTCTTATGTGAAAGTATGCCATAACTCACAAGTTGTCCACACCTTATCATCCTCAGACCAGTGGGCATATTGAGGTTTCCAATAGACAAATCAAGCTTATTTTGGAGAAGACTGTGAGCCAAAATCAGAAAGATTGGTCTACCAAACTTGTAGATGCCCTCTGGGCCTACAGGACCTCTTTCAAGATGATTCTAGGGATGTCTCCTTATAGGTTAGTCTTTGGAAAGGCTTGCCACCTACCCGTTGAGTTAGAGCACTGAGCCTTATGGGCAATCAAGCAGGTAAATTTTGACTTGACTAAGGCCGGTGACCTTCAGAAATTACAAATTTCTGAATTATAGGAGTTGAGAAACGAGGCCTATGAAAATGATAAGATCACTAAAGATAGAGTTAAGATTTTTTATGATAAACACATCATAAGAAAAATATTTGTCCCTGGGCAAAAAACCTTACTCTATAATTCTAGGCTTCATCTTTTTTCACGAAAACTAAAATCAAAATGGACTGGGCCATTCGTTGTAAAAATCGTGTTTCCACACGATTCTGTAGAGATCAGTGACATCAAGAATGAAAATGACTTTAAGGTAAATGGTCAACGCCTTAAACCTTTCTTGGAATCGGTGCCGGTAAATGAAATGGCTATGGGTCTTTTCAACCCAGTGTATCAGTAACTTTCCTCTTTTACATTCCATTTCATGAATCTATACATTTCTTTCATACATTGGGGACAATGCATGAGATAAGTGTGGGGGAGGGCTCTAACATAACGAATATAACTAAATATATATATATATATTATATATAACTTTTTGAAAGAAAAGAACAATATTTTGATATATTTTTTGTAAGAAATTAAGTCAATTTTAAGGAATAGGAAAATCATAAATAGGATTTCTTATACTTGGTCAAAATAAGATGGCTTGTTTGATTTTCAGGGTTAGGGAGAAAATTAGTAAAAGTAATTTAGACTTGATCTTTACCTTGAAGAAATATGCACACTTTATACACTTACACACTTAGGGTTCAAAAACAAAGATTCTTATGCCTTATAAATATGTGTGTGTGTGTGTGTGTGTATCTATGAAAAATAAACAAATCTAATTATTGATTAGTTAGGTTCTTTGGCCCAAGCAAGCCTTGGTATTTATGCAAAAGATGATTAGATAAGTTCGAATATATATATATATATATCCTCTGATTAAGCCGGGTATTTGTGCCTCATGATGCATAAGTATTCACACCTAAAAGGGGTACATTTTATAAATAAAAACCTTTGGTTTCGTGGCCTTATTTGCTCGAGTGTTTAAGTCGTGCCCGGACGAAGGAGAGATCAAATATCACATGTTGCTAATGTCATTATTGTTAGATTATTAAATACTTATTATTCATCTGATCCATATGTTTAGGTATGTGTTACCAGTACACATACATCCACATATGAATAAGATGAGTTAATATTGGAAACTGATTGAGACCGTGAAACAATGTTTATAGTGGGTCCTGTGCATATCCGAAACAACGGCCCAAGAGATCTGGCACTAGGCCAGAACTGCCGCTAGGTGATGAACTTTAACAAGAGTAACAAGTGGTGCAGTGTGGCCATTATAAACATGAAACCATATTGGTATTCATCAGTTTCTCCCATCCCAATGCAAGTTGAATGATTATTACAGATTTGATATGATTAATAATTTACGGGGAGTAACAGAAGTATCATAACAGGAGGAATAGGCAGGAGTAATACAAGAGGAACATGAGGAACATTCATGTATGATAGAGGAGTATAGGATGGCAGGAGTATAACATGATGATACTGTCAAATCCCCATAAAAAAATAATCAAGCAACAGGCAAGTAACCGATCAGGTTACTTGTGATCAGGTGATAACATACAGGTGTCATGTGTCAAGTGATAACATGTTAAGTATCAGGTGTCAGATATCAAGTGTCAGGTAATTAACATGTCGGTGTCAGGTATGTATACAGTACAAGCCAAATACAGGTTACAATTGAATACAGGATCACAATATCATGTGTCAGACAATCAACAGGTTATATGACATGATACATGAAAATAATAAAGATAAGTATTTCAAACTATTCACAACTATATCAATAATTACCAATTATATTATCAAATAGCTAAGTGGAGCTAATAAAGCCTGGGGGCTAACGTGAAGTATAATACAAGCAAAGTATGTAACATTCATTAGTAATTTACTCGCAAAGCATATATATTACTAGAAAAGCACATGTAAATCATGTATCAAACTGTATAACATGTATCAAGTATTAAGAAACACTCGCATAATATGTATAAAGTCGCATAACATGTATCATTTATCAAACACCAGAATAACATTCACCAAGCATGTAAAAATAATAGAAAAACACTTGCTCAAGAGAAACGTGCTCACAATAACAAACAGGTACCCGCAATCCAAAAGAATACTTGTAAAACACTATACTTGCATATACCAAAATTAGTACTCACAAAACTATGAGTGGTACTTGCCTAAAGGATACTCAAGACATGATGGTAGACTCCAGGAAACGTCGGGGGCGTTAGCGCGCGATGCACGAGGAGAGAGAAATTAAGAGGATAAGAGAGAGAATTATAAAGAGAACTTAGAGAGAAAGAATTAGAGAGATAGTGAGAGAGAGAGAGTGTGTGTGAGAGAGAGAGTTAGATCTAAAACGAGCGGGAGAGAGAAAAGGAATAAAAAGATAGAGAGAAGAAAGGAGGGGAAAGAGAGAGGACGACCTCAGCCAGTGTTGGCTGGCCGGCATCCTGGTTGGCCGACTGGACAAGGGGCCGGGGGGCTGCCACCAAGGGAGGGAGGAGGGGAGCTAGGAGGAAAGAAGGAGAAGGAAAGAAAGAGAAAAAAATAGAAAAGAAGGAGGAGGAGGAGAGGGGGGAGTTGGCCACTTGGTCGGCGGTGCTGTCAAGGCCCAGGTAGAGGTGGTGGAATGTAGGTGATGATGTTGGGTGGTGGAATGGAAGAGAAGATGGTGGGTGGTATGGGTGATGGAGGAGATGGTTGAAGGTGGTGGTAAATGGTGAGTATGGAGGTGGTGGCAGACTGATGGGGTAGCGCCAGGCTGGATGGCTGGCCGGAGTGGCTCGGGTGCCCAGCGGTGGAGCTAGAGGAGAAGAGGGAGGAGATGGGGAATTAGAGGAAGAGAGAAGAAAGAGAGAGTGAAAGAAAGAGATGAAGTAAAAAGAAGGAAAGAGAGTGATGTGAGAGTGAATGGGGGTGTGATGGCTGGTAGGTGATGGGTGAGGGTAGGGATTAGGTCGGCCACGTAGGGAGCCAGAGGAAAGAAAGAAAGAAAGGGAAGAAAAAAGAAAAGAAAAGAAGTAATAAAATAATGATATTGTATTGGTCAAAATTTGACTAGTTCAGAAAAATTCCCAAAAATTCTCAAAAATAGAAAATATTATCCTAAGAAATATTATGAAATCAGATTCAAGAAATTGAATTATATTGAAAAATTAAAATTCCTGGAATCGGTCAGCAATACCGGTCGACACCGAATTTAGAAAACTATACAACATAATTCAGAAAAATACCAGAAAATTGAAAAAAAAATCTAAAATATTATTTTAAAAAATAATATTTAAAACTGAATCTTATCAAATCTGACTACCAAAAAGGTCATATTAGATAGTACACTAGGATCAGGTCCCGGGTTCGGACTCAGGCTGACCCAGGTCCAAAAATTCGGATCCGATACCAAATAGTAATATAATTAATCATAAAATAAAAATAAATACAGGGAAAAAATAGAAAATAGTATCTGAAAATTCGGGGCACGTATCTAGGTACGTATCCCAAGAACGTGGTGTTACACACTGTAATATCCCTATTCTATGATTCCATGCTAATAAAAAGTAATAGTATTTTTAAAGTATATACGTATATTTTGTAATGATTATTATTTCTTATCTTATGAGTTATATTATGAATTGTTATTAATATCTATTATAATTATTAATTATTTATTTTAGATTGTTATTAAGGTATAGTTGTTGTTGTTATTATTTCTTTGCAATTTTCCAAACCCAAGCCCAAAGCTCATGGCCAAACCCATCTCTTTATTTTCCTTCCCTTTTCTTTCATTTTCCCTAACCCATTATCTAAGCCCAACCCATTAGACCCAAAATCCATACCCATTTCACTCTCACCCTATATATAATCCTTCTTAAACTAATTCTAACCCTAACCCTAATCCACTTCATAATTCTCTTTTTTTCTCCCCCTGATCACCACAGGATAGAGATATATTGTGATAGTGATCTCATTGATATCAGTGATCTTATATTTCAGAGTTTTAGAACTGTTACCAGTTATTAATGAAATTATTGTTATTAGTGACTCTATATCTCCAGTATTCTATATCAGATGTCAGTTATCAGTTACCAGTTATCATATATCAGTTATCAGTTATCAGATATCAGTTATTAGTGACATCGACAGTTGTTGGAGATATTCAATTACTATTAATTCTTAATAATAACTTATATTATTGGAATGTTAAAAAAAGATATCATAACCCAGGAAAAGGGGTAATTGTCCGATAATACATGTCGTATATTTTGGAAGGACTTAGCATGATTAACTGAGATTAGATTCCACCTGGAGAACCAAGGTAGTACTGGCTACCTAGTTATTCGGTTATTCAGTTATTAGGCTTTGCTCGGATTACAGTGCCACCCCAATTATTATTTTTGTGTGGGTCGTGGTCTCAGTTATTAAGGCCTTGTGGTCCATTCTGGTTGAGTACCAGGAATGTTAGACCGTGATACCGGGCATGCATGATACCCTTCCAAATCACATGCACTACATTGACAGGCAGTTATAATAATGATAATATTATTTGATATGTGAGAAAATGATTGTGGTATTGTTGACACTCTAAAAAAGACAAGACTCACAACTAGTTTGAACAAGGTCAAACTTGTTGACATTTACAAAAGACAAGCTGACGACCAGTTTTCACCCATCCCAGAAAGACGAATCAGCGACTTGGACCCTTCTAATCTGGCGAAGCAGACAGTAAGCCAAGGTTGCCTTTAAAAAGACCTAAGCAGGTCTAGAGACACTAAGTTAGCTCAATACTTAGTCTCGCATGAGCCTAAGGGATAAGCAATCGCACGAGAGGCTAAGTTTGCTTAGCTCCACAAGAATTCCATCATAGCTCCACCATGAGCTAACTTATAGCTTCGCCCTAGAGTTTTCTATAACTCCGCAGAGAGCTGGCTGACAGCTTCGCTTGACGCTTTGCGGAGCCACGCAAAAAAGGCCAACTTGTAGCTTCGCTGAGAGCTTACTTCCAGCTTCGCCAGAAGCTTCTCTTAGCTCCACTACGAGCTTATTAGACTAGCCCCGCTGCTTGTTTTTTATGGTCATCTTTGACCAATCAAATCTCCAGATGAGATTATTGTGATTGAAATCAAAATTGGTTGCTTGCCATGATCTCTTGACTCCCCCCAATCAGTTGAGAAGATCAGGGGAGATCTCTCAATTAGCTGGAGAGGATCAAGGGAGTATCTCTCAATTAACTAGAGAGGATCAAGGGAGTATCCCTCATTTAGTGGAGCAGATCAAGGGACTAGAGTTATACACGGTTCCTAGCTTCGCAGAAGCTGTTCTAGCCTCGCAGCAAGGCCACTTTCCAAAAGCAAAACTAGATTGACTCAATTTGTTTGCTAATTTTTAGGGCGGTTACATCCTTATTTTTCCCTATAAATAGCCCACCAAGACGAAACAGGAGGAGAGGGGGGACGAGAGAGGGGGCGCGGCATAGAGAGCAAGCAGCGAGCAGCAGCTGAATTCTTCTCTCATCAAGTCTTTCCACTTCTAAAACATCAGAGATTCGATTCTCTTTTCGATTCAGAGTTCCAATACGCCTTATCTTCAAAGATTTCTGGAACCAGGCGAAAAGGAAAATCTATCAAGAAGGCTTGCATACCTGAGTGATTGCATTATTAAAGGGACAAAGTGATCGCGCGCTGATCAGACTCCTACCAGCACACTTTCCCAGAAATCTCAGAGGAGATCTACTTGTATTCTTTCTTTCTTTAAAGAAGTACTTGTAATTTCGCTCCTCCAACTTTTTTGTAAGTTTTCTCTTTTGCAAATTAATGAAAAACAAGATGGCGACTCCGTTGGGGAATTCAGTCTTCTTCTGCAATAAGAAGACGGTGTCACAATGCAACGCTCAGGGTGCTGAACCCATGACTGTCGAAAACTTGGTCGTTCACTTTGACCAAGAGAAGTTCGAGGAACTCCTCTTCGGAGGTGGTCCAGTGCACAACACCCAGAAGCATAGGAGAGTTTCTACCGCCATAGCACCAAGGACTGCAGATCAGACGATAATCCCAGCCAGGGCTGTATCCAAGCCCGTGTCAACCGCGCCCATGATGGTGAGGAGCTCGCCACACTCCCTCTCAGCCTCTGCCAAGGCTAAGTCGACTAAAAGCCAACATGATGTTGTCTCATGCGAGGCTGAACAAGTTCCACGCGAACCTAAGACTGCTTAGAGCGAGCAGATCTGACAGGCGAAACCGCAAGCCTCTCTGTGCGAGGCTGCACATGAAGTTGAGATTCAACTTCATCTCTCGCGCGAAGACAGAGGTAAAGCTCCCTAAGTGTTGATAGCGGTGCTTATGAAGCTTCAACACCTAAGGGCACCAACAGAGTTCTCAGCCGCGAAGCTGAAACTAAAGCACTATGCAGTGCTAATTGCCTCCGCGGTAATACAAAGAACAAAGCACTACCTCGTGCCTCGTTTTCAAATCCCTCTAGTTCCAAGTCCGCCTTGCAAATAGAGCTATAAGCAAAAAGGTGATTTCAAAATCACCTGAACAGGTCAGTACGCGATCCGCTTAAGTCACCGCGCAAGATCGCTTAAGCTCGATCAATCCTGATCTACGAGAGTTCTTAACTAACAAGAGAAAATTAGGACTACTCCATACTCCTCCCTCCTGCTGCGAGCAAGAAGGGTGCCAGTTGGTGACGATTCATTCAGCCCATTGCCGACTAGGGTCAATCTCTGACACCAGTCCAGACCGACAATCGATCTTCAATCGATTATCAATTCAAGCCCTTATAGAGCATCAAGAAAAGGATTAAAGCACGAATCGTACCAGATCTTCCTTCTACATCTGCCAATATGGTAGGAAGAGGACGTGGACCGCTTAGGGGTAGATGAGGGAGACAGGACACTGACTCCTCTCCATTTAGTTCTCCAGATTCAGACTATAGCCCTGGTTTGGGCCAAGTCCTGGTAGGGCAAGAAGGTGTGTTCCAGGGTACCAGTTCAGGGTAGCAATACCCTATAACTATGAACAGCCATCGTCTTCAATTAGGGTAATTTCACCAGAATCTTCAGAAGGTATTTTCCAATGGCCAGACAACGACGGAGAAGATAGTGGGTATGCTTCTTCAGCAACAGACAGCTCGGTGCATATGGCCAATAACAGCAATGATGACCTTCACTGTTGGATGGAAGCTCAAGAGCAGACCTCCAAGGCCCAGCAAGAAGCCTTGGACAACATCTAACAAATGCTCGCTCAACTCCTCACCAATCGGAATAATAATGATGCTGGAAGCAATCATAACGAGGAAGAGCATCATGAGGATGAACAACCTAAGATTGAAAAGTCAAGGGAAGACTCCTCCATTGATGCTGAAGTTCTTAAAGGTATCCAAGCTCAGATTGCATCCCTAGCTCAGAAGGATGAATTAAAGAAGGCAGGCATGACTCATCCCTATCCACTTGAATGGACTCAGTGCCATATCCTCCAAAGTTTAAACCACCTACGTTACATACGTATGATGGTAAAAGCTCGCTGAACCAGCATATCTATTACTTTCAGTCATAGACCGGTAATGCTATAGATAATAATGCTATTATGACTAGATTGTTTATTGGTACTCTCAAAGGAGTAGCCTTCGACTGGTTCAGAAGCCTTCCACCAGGCTCTATAAATCCTGGATCGAATTGGAGACTCGATTCCTTTCTCGTTTTTATGAGGATGACACTGAGATGACCATGGATAAGCTTCTCTCCACCGTGCAGAGGAAAGGAGAATCCGTCCGTGATTACATTGAGTGGTTCAGAAACTATCTCTGATGTGTCCGCAGGGATGCCATTGCCTATGTTGTTGCAGACATGTAGGCATAACTTTCTGGACCAAGTGGAGATTCGTATAGGGGCTGTCAAGGCTCATACCTGGAAGGAACTAGTTGAGCAAGCTGAAATAGCTGAGAAATCAGCTAAAAAGTTTGAATGTCTACCCCGAAAGGCAAATGGGTATGAACAATAAGGGGCGCGGCGACATGGCACAGTCTTCCCATTCCAAAGGGAAAGAGACTATGTCCATCGAGTTGTCAGGAGAGGTTTCTCCGAAGACCAAGAAGAGCGGCGTCAATAATTAGGAGTTTAAGTTTCCTCCGAAACAGTACTCCTTCAAAGATGAGCAGGTGGTACAATATTCCATTTGCTCCAAAAGGAAATAAATTGATGTTGCCAGAGGCTCGACGCCCTAATGAAGTGGGACGCACAAACGATCCCAACTTTTGTCTTTTCCATAGAATGGTTCATCACCCTACTTATAAGTGTTTTGTCCTCAAGGACAAAATTCAGGCTTTAGTGGATGCTGGAGTTCTAACTCTAAAGTCGAAGCAAAAGAAAGTTACTGCAAATATGGTAACCCTCGAATTTGGCACTATGCCGAAGGTCACAGTCCCTGATGGATTCTTTCCAATCCTTAAAGCGCGGCTGGAAATAAATCACCCTTCAGCTAAGTAGCAAAAGACTAAAGGTCTAGTTCCCCTGACATTAAAGACTAGAGAAATCATGTGGGTGCACCAAGACCTCGCCCAAGACGAACAGTGGGATTCGAGGAGATCCAAGTCAAAAGGGAAATCCTACAATGTTGTCTCTATCTTGCCAGATGAAGACAATGTAACAATAGCTTCCCTTAGTGATTCTGAAAATAAGAGGCATGCCTTCACAGCACAGGCTGATGTGTCCAGCCAGTTGGTACTCGATCGGAAAAAATTGTATTTGAAACAGTATGAGAAAACTACTGACGAGACACAATAACAAACGACGTCAGTAGAAGTACCCGTTCCAGCTTCAGTCCCAACTTCAGGAAAAGAAAAGCATAAAGAAGTCCAGTTTGACCGCATCCTGAAGAAACCTTCAGGCCCGGGACTTGACATTCCTTTTCGCTTTGACATATTGGCCCAGCTGGCTAATATTCCAGCTTGTATCACCATACACGAGCTGTTGTGCTTCTCGAAAGAGACAAGAGAAGCACTCAGGGACGCACTGGCTAATTCAGAATCATTTCTGACACCATTCCAGAAACCTCTGGAGATGACACTCAACCCTTGTATTCTGAATATCAACACGTACAGTCAAAGATACCTGCTATCACCTTCACAGCTGAAGACATGCTCCTCGAGGACAATAAACATGATCGACCTTTGTACTATACTGGATACATCAGCTCGACATGCATCAAAGGGATACAGGTTGATCCAGGGTCCGCACTCAACATTTCCCAAAAGACTCCTCTATTCCTTGGGATGCCACTTTATCGGCTATCTGCAAGGACTACTACAATATAGGGTTTTAATGCAGGGAGTAGTCACCCACTGGGAAAGATTCGACTACGTTGTCGAATTGGAGACCTGAAATCAGAAGTAACATGTTACGTAATTGACGCTGACACGTCCTACAAGTTATTGCTAGGACGACCTTGGATCCATGCTAACTGGATCGTTCCTTCTACTCTGCACCAATGCTTCAAGTACGTAGAAGACGATGCTACAATACGAACGGTGTTCGCTGAAAGACAACCATTCAAAGGGGTGAAAAACTATTTCACTGATGCTCTCTTATATCAGGAAATCAGTAAAGCATCAAAAGAACCGTTGCCTGATAACGAAGACAGCGACAACGAGGCAGATTCAGAATCTGAAGGAGACACGCCCATTACTTTGGCCTGTGAACCAACTGTAGCGTGTTTCAATGATCCTCAATGTATTAATCCCTCTGAGGATGATGATGAATGGGTAATTAATGAAAATGTTATCTTTGATTATCCTGCGAGTGTCGAATTATTTGAACCTATCAATAATAGCTCTCTACACATGCCTTTCCGTAAACCATGCATGACAAGTACATCTATGGAGTGTGTGGAAGGGTCCATCTTCATGGTCCCTCCATCCAAAAGGAGTCAATCACCGATAGTATTCAGTAGGGCCCGATTGTGAAGGTCTGCGGTCACAGATTCGAGTTCAGACTCAGAACTCCCGCAATTTTTCCATTATGCACGATCAGCACAGCATATGATGAGAAAATGGGATACAACCTACAGTGTGGGAGTGGCCTGAATTTTGAAAAAGGATGACGTGATTTTCTACGTAATTTTGTGCCGAAAGGAAAACCGGCAAATTACTATGATAAAACACACAGAGGTTTGGGATATGTTACACCTCCATCTCCTACATCGTTTCAATCCGAAGATAACAAACCGATCCCGTCACACTCTACCACTTCCTCCGAGTGGGAGTCAGATGTTAGTACTGGAATGCTTTTTAAGAATCTCTTCGTTAATATGACTTCAATCAGTCAATTGGAGCGTGGGGAGTCTATTGAAACAGTTGATGCTGAACTATGGGCTCAGCAACTGGATTGCTCATGAGAAAAGCGATTCGAACAACGCGAACCGCCGAGGACAGAGTAATTCAGGTTAACTTAGGTAACCCGGATCACCCTAAACCCATCTCTTAAGTGAAAGCTTATCACTTATAGAGAGAGAAGAATTGATAGCACTCATACGAGAGTATATCGACATCTTTGCATAGAATTACGAAGATATGCCCGAACTCGATCCGCAAGTAGCCATGCATCGTCTGAACATTAAGCCTGACGTTAAGCCAGTCAAGCAGCAGTAGCAACGATTTCGCCCAGATATTTTGGGAGCTATTGACGCTGAAGTTCATAAACTTATCGTATGTGGTTTCATACGGGAAGAGGAACATCCGGATTGGGTTGCTAATATTGTCCCTGTTCTTAAAAAGAATGGAAAAATCTGGGCCTGTATTGACTACCGTGATCTCAATGCAGCCTGTGCTAAAGATGAGTTCTCGTTGCCCATCACTGACGTCATGATCGACAATACCTGTGGCTTTGAGGGAATATCTTTTATGGACGGCTTCTCAGGGTATAACCAAATCAAGATGCACCCAGCAGACGAGAAGCATACTTCATTCCAAATATCGTTGGGGGTATACTGTTATACCGTGATGCCCTTTGGACTGAGAACGCAGGAGCAACTTATCAACGTGCGATGAGTACAATTTTCCACGAATATCTCCGAAAGACGGTGAATGTTATGTCGACGACATTGCTGTCAAAAGTCGTGATAAGAATGATCATCTTCATGACTTGAAAACAATGATCGATATAATGCGAGCGCATCAGCTGAAAATGAATCCAACAAAATCCTTCTTTGGGGTTTCAAGTGAAGGTTCTTAGGATTCATTGTCACGTCAAAAGGAATTCATCTTGACTCAGACAAGGTCAAAGCTATCCAAAATGCGCATCGACCTAAGAATCTCAAAAAACTTAGGGGTCTGCAAGGCAGGTTGGCCTATATTAGAAGATTCATCGCAAATCTCTCAAGCCGTTGTCAACCATTCACTCGACTTATGAGAAAGGGTGTCTCTTTTGTATGGGATAAAGCCTGTCAAGAAACTTTCAAAGATATCAAAAGATGTCTCACTAAACCTTCAGTTCTAGTGGCTCTCACATCAGAAAGACCATTCCTGTTGTATGTAAAAGCTATGGACCACTCTCTTGGCACTCTGCTTGCTCAAAAGAATGATGAAGGCCATGAACAAGCCATTTACTATCTAAGTAGGACCCTGATAGGAGCTGAGTCCCGGTATAACCCTATCGAGAAGGAATATTTAGCTCTTGTCTTTGCTATTCAGAAGGAGCGACATTACTTGGTCGGCCAAACCATACATGTCGTTTCTTGAGTAAACCTTTGTGTATTCTCATGACAAAACCAGGATCGCTGAATTCAAGGTTGGCTAAATGGGCCATTCTCATGTCCCAGTACGACATGCTCTTTATCCCTCAGAAGGCAGTTAAAGGTCAGGCGCTTGCAGACTTCCTGGCCGCTCATCCGATTCCGGAGAGTTCAAAACTTCATGAAGATATCCCATATGATATTTTTGAAACTAATAAGATTTCAGGGGATGAAGTATGACAGATGTTCTTTGATGGAGCATCAAGAACGAATCCTAAAGGCAAGACTATTGCTAGTGTGGGGGTTGTATTTATCTCACCACAAAACCATGTTCTTCCTAGAACATTTTCATTGACGGAACATGTTCCAACAATGTAGCAGAATATAATGCTCTACTCATCAGCCTTCAACTCGCTCATGACATGGGGGTGCACTACCTTAAAGCTTATGGTGATTTAAAATTGATTGCCAATCAAGTTAAGGGCGAATACAAGGTTCGCCACGAAGATTTGGTACCTTATTACCGTGCAGTTATTAAAATGGCTAATTTATTTGATGGCTTTTACATCGGTCACGTGTCCTGGTCCCAAAATACTGGGGCTGACGTTTTGGTTGCACTAGCGGCTACATTGACCTTACCGATCGACACAACGTATCATCTTACAGTGGCTACTCGACACCTTGTTTGTCCTAAGCATGTGTTGAAAACTATGAAAGTTCATGTAACTTCAATAGATTTCGAACCAAAAGAGTGGCGGTTCTGCCTCATCGATTATGCTCTGCATGGTATATTACCGGATGACCCTAAAGAAGCCGCTTCTATTCGATGAAGGTCTCTCCGTTTCTACTATGATCCGATAGTAAAGACACTCTATCGTCGCTCATATGACGGCATCCTGCTCTTTGCCTCTCTAATTCAGAGGCGCAAGAAGTGCTTAAAGAGGCGCACGATGGTGTATGCAGGGCTCATCAACCAGGTCCGAGATTCAAGGATCGATTGCACAGACTTGGCTACTATTGGCCAACCATGATAGCCGATGACATCAAATATGCACAGACATGTAAAGTCTGCCAAATCCACGCAGACTTTATACATCAACCTCCGAAGCTACTTCATCCAATGGCTGCTTCATGGCCATTCAAATCATGGGGAATCGACGTAGTAGGACCTATCATCCCCTCGTCAACAAAAGGTCATCGGTTCATCTTAACAATAACAGATTATTTTTCAAAGTGGGCAAAGGCTATACCACTTGTTGAAGTTAAAACTTCCAACGTGGTCAATTTTATCAAACACCATGTCATCCATCGATTTGGTGTCCCCAGGCGGATTGTTCATGATAATGGTCCTCAATTTGCAAGCCAAGCATTCTATCAGTTTTGCAATAAGTACCAGATTCATAATATGACATCAACCGCTTATAACCCTGCGCTAATGGGCTAGTGGAAGCATTCAATAAGACAATTATCAAGCTGCTTAAGAAATTCGTTTCATTAAGCAAACGAGATTGGAATGAGAAGCTTAGTGAATGTCTTTGGGCTTACCGAACCACGGTCGAACCCCGACAGGCAATACGCCTTTTGCTCTGGTATACGGGTGTGAGGCATTCATATCGCTAGAAATCCAGATGCCGTCATTACGGGTCACCTTAGCAACTAAGTGTTGGCCCAGAGGCCCATCACTCTAGTTTGATGAAGATTAACTCATGTAGTTATAGTTTACTAATAATCTTGTTTTTAAATAGTTTCAGTGATTGACCAAGATATTAGTAGGTGATTAGCTTCAACAAAGGAGTTTTGAAGTTTTTACATGTTGATTCAAGATCTCGAGCGTCAAGATCGCATCTAGTACTCGGTTAGAGTCAAGCTCGTTGGATCGCGTTTGGATCGTGTCGACTTGGAGAAGGAGTTCTACAAGAAGACCTCGGTTTATGTTTAGTATATTTAGATCATTGTAAAGATTAGATAGTATTGATATGCTCAAGTTCACATACACACACAAGTTTTAAAGTTTGTTGGTTTTGATTTTAGGTTTAACCGATTTTGGATTTCATGTCAAAAACATAGATATAATATCTTTCATGTATATTGGATTCTACCTATATACAATATGCTTCAAAGTTGTTTCAATATCATGTTTTTGTTTTTAGACAAGTTTGGGAGAAAACGGTTTTCCATTAAAAAATTCAAGTTTTGAAAAATACGGATTTTTGTTTAAAGCCTAATTTCAATATCACAAAAATAGTTCAAATGGTTTGCAGTATGTGTTGAATTTTAGTCACACATATTTGTATTTCAAATATCTTATAAGAACTTATTTTTGTGGAATTTATGTGTATTTTATGGGATTTTTTTAGAAGGTAAAAAGACAAGTTTTTAATCCCTTAAATATAGTGACCTGGCCTTCTGTCGGTCGACCGGTCCGGTGACCAATGTGCACGAACGTGCATAGTCCTTATAGACTGGAGGGCGGTCGACCGACCCGGTCGACCGCCAGAGAGCTCTGCTCTCTGGAACTGGCCCTGGTCGACCGGGCAGTCGACCGGCAGAGAGCATCTACTCTCTGTATCCTGGTCCGGTGACCGGGCGGTGGATTGGTGGCTTAACGGTCATAAAAATGACCGTTGGCCGGTCGATCGGGCGGTCGACCGGAAGGGTAATTTGACCTTTCCTGCTGCCAACGGGCAGATTTTTTGGAGGGTTATATATAGCCCCCTCCTTAGCTGATTTCACCAAGAATTTCAAGAGCAAATTTTCTATCTTTCCTAGTGTTTTAGCAACAAGTTTTTAAAGAGTTTTTGGATTATAAAGATATATCTTTATTTGTTTTAAAGTGTTGGAAAATCAAAGAAAAATAGAGTCTTTGGGAATTGTTTTTTGTTCTTTATTTCTTAGCCATCTAGAAGTTTTCCAAGAGTTTTTCTTTGTGATTTGTTTTCCAAACTCTTTGTTTTCTCACACTTGAGCTATCATATCTATCCTATCTATAGGATCTTGTTTTTGTGGGAAAATTAGTTTGTGGTTGTTGAGACCACCAAGAGTTGTAACCTTCCTTGTATTTGTTGGTATCCCTCTTTTGTAGAGGTGATTGTGGAGGTTGAGTTTGGTTGTGTTGGTATCCCTCTAAGTGTAGAGGTGATTGAGGTTATTGTTTGGCTTTGAGCCTTATCCCTCTATTGAGAGATTGATCTTTATTTGGCTAAGTGCTCATCCCTCTAAGTGTAGAGGTGATAGTTGTTGTGCCTTGCCTCTTGTGAAGAGGTTGTGTTTATTGGAGAGAGGAGTTGTGTACTCCAAAGTTGTATTACCCAAATTCTCAGTGAAGGTTCCCTGTGTGGGAAGTCCTGTGTGGACGATATAGTGAAAATCCTTCTGTGTGAAGGCGGTGACGTAGAACACTGGCTCGAACCTCGAAATATATCTTTGTGCTTGCGATTGATCCACTATCTCTTAACTCTCTCTCTTATATTGTGCCTTGTATTATTTCATATTGTTCATATCATACTTATATGCTTGGTATTGTTTGTGTGCCTCACTTGTGTTGAACCAAGAGAGCTTTACATAGCACCTCAACTCTTATTTAGAGGAATTTAGAGGAGATAGTCCAGAGCCCTTCACCGGGAATTCGGCTACACTCTTTAATTACATTAAGTGTGTTGCAATTTATTTTTAATTCCGCGTCATTTGTCATTAGATTAGCCTTACACCTATTCACCCTCCCTCTACGTGTACTTTCAATTGGTATCAGAGCCTACGCTCCTGATATTAGGTTTAACCACCTAGGAGTGAGATCTTGGTTGCTAATCTAGTATTTGCATTTGCACACTTATTTGTTTACACACACTCATGGATTACCTTGCCCCTCCCATGTTTGATGTTTCTAACATCGATATGTGAAAGATTAAGATTAGTATGTACCTAAAAACCCTATGAATGCATGTTTACCTTACCGCTACCAAGAAATCTTATCTTGGTAATAGCAAGCATATAGAGGCCAATGCACAAGCCCTAGAGGCACTTAGATCACTCTAAACAAAGAATATTTGTCCATGGTTTCTCATTGTGATTCCGCTTTTGCAGTGTGGAACACTTTGACCTCTATCGCGCTTCAAACGTCGAAATATGTGGAGGAGAATCTAGTGGAGATGAGTCTGACCAAGCTTGCTACATGGTCCAAGGGAATGACTCCCTTGAGGTAAACTCGGACACCCATCTAGATGATTGTGCTAGTTCTTCTTGTAGTGATTATTATGTTGATGCCGATGCATTAAATGAAGAACTATCTCTTGTTTATGAAAATCTTTTACAAAAATACCAACTCTTGAAAAAGAAAAGCTTTAAACTAAAAGAAGAGAATAAGGATTTATTTTCTAAACTTAATATGGCTTTGCAAGAAAGGGATGAGATTTCAAATAAAATGGACTCATTAAAATCCCAACTTGATCTTGCCTTAAATGAAAACAAAATCTTAAAAGGTAAAAATAATTGTGATGAAGTTTTGAAGAAAAATGAAGTTCTATCTTCAAAACTTGTTTTGTTTTAAAAGAAAATGATTTTTTGAAAAATAAAATTATTTCTTTTTCAAAAGAATTGGATTTGATTTCTAATGAAAATAAATCTTTGAAAAATGATTTAGATTCACATGTTTGCCATGCTTCATCATCTAGTGTACCTATTGCATGCTCTACCTCTTCTACTACTATTGAAAATGATATATGTATGATAAAGAAGAATGTTGATTGTTTGGGCTCCACTTTGAGCCAATGTGCCATGAACCACACACGGTTGGAATCCATGTTTCGAAAGAAATAAGTTCCACAGATGCATGCACACCATACACGGCATACGCATGCTTCTCATGCTCACACAGATGACACCATGTATGCTCTTGTGTACACTTGTACACATTGTGGACGTAAGAGCTACCTTGCAAAATTTTGTTATGATAGATTAATGATTCAAATTTTGCAAATAAGTTTGTTTGAGTTAGGAAAGGTGCTAACCCCCATGGACCCAATAGAGTATGGGTACCAAAATCTACTCCTATTTTATTTGATGTAGGTGTGGGCTCTCGCTTGACGTAAGGGCATTGATGCCTTGATGGTGGATGCTCTTGTGCATAATGGACACTACTTTAGATGCATCACCTTCAAGGAAAGTTTGGTGGGAGGACTACCATGGTTTGAAGTTCTAGAGATTAGCCCTCTTGGTTTTGGTAACTATCTCTTACTCCCATTTAGTTTACATGCTTTCATATTATTAATTTTTAGTATGTATTGGTTTTCATGTTTTTCATGTTCATTATGGTTAAATGCAATGTTAATTAGACTTGTGATATGCATATGTAGTATTTGAGATACACTCATGTTATATGGACCATTACTTTTGTGTTCTCACTTTAGTTTAGCTATTGTGTATATCATACCTCTAAAATATGTGCATTTAGCCTAATGATCATATTGGTTTTTGTTTATGGTTTTGTACTTCACGTTTTGATTACATGTTTTAATGTAAAGTTTCATTAAAACTTGTGTATATACTTATACATCTAGTGAGCCACATTTGATTCTTGTATGTTTGTGCTTAATTGCTCATTTGCACCCATTAGATGTACTAATATAACCTAGTTTTGATGATTCTCGCATTTCAACTTGTATTCCCTATTTTTGGATATGTTTAAATAAAATGTATTTAGCTTCATGTATATGTCAATTTTGCCAAAACTTAAATATACATGTATACCCTTGAGTCACTTGCCTTCATGCAAATTCTATTATAGACTCAATTGTGTTTAAGATATGTATGCATACCTCTAGTTAGACAAAACATACATACACCTTGAAGCCTATTTAGTTTTGATGATTTTCATGTTTCCTTTTAAAGGAATTTTCATTGAGCTTAAATGCCCTATTTTCATGATTGTGTTGATTACATGACTTTTTACACTCTATATTTGATGTTTACTCATGATTTATTTCCATGAGCTTATATGAGCTTTATTACTAATTGAGTGTTGATGATTGTGTGATTTTCATGTTTTCATGAATATATTCTTGTTTATTTCTTGCTTGAAGGATTTCGTACTAGTTTTCAAGATTATCATATAACTAGTTGCGTATTTCTTCATTTTGGAAGAGTTTTCAAACATGTTAAAATTACTTTCAAATCTTATTTTTGAAAACCCCTTCCATCGAAGGGCGGTTGGTTGGGCGACCATGCCTTGTATGCCTAATTGAAAATCTTTTTAACATGTGCATGAAAGGGAGGTATTTATGAGTTATATATTTGATTCTCATTGTATTTTCAATTGGCATCAAATTGATAATTTTTTTTGTATACTCATATTTTGTTTTTATATATGTATACTTCAAACTTCAAATAGTATCAATTTCGATTGGTATTTTATTTTTCATACATATATATGTGAATTGATTGTGCTTACTATATCTTTTATCTTAAAGCATAAATTATGTTTATGCTAAGCTTGATTTACTCCTTAATGTCAATTATTTCTCAATTGGTATCTTATACAAGCCTGTGCATTATTTTTATTGGCATTTCATAAAGGGGAGAAAATTCATGTTTTATCTTTCAATTGCTCTTTCAATCGAGTTTATTTTCAATTGGTATCTTACTACCTTTATGATGAAAAAGACTTTGTTTTAGAATATGCTAACATTTTCAATATTGGTATCATGTTTCATTTTAAATTGGTATCTATATTGATATGAGTTATGTTTACCTGAAACAATTTGGTTTTTACTTTCAATTGGTATCAAGATTTTCATATATATATATTTCAATTGGTATCAAAACATACAATGTTTCATTTTCTTTTGGTATCAAAGATTTACTAGACATTTTAATTGGTATCAAGATATTTTAATTGATATCTTTTAGTATCTTAAAATTTTTGTTTACTTTTTCAATTGATATCTTAAAAATGTTTTGTTTATTTTCAATTGGTATCATAAATTGGTATCATAATGTTTCGATGTATACCTTTATTGATATATTTTTCAATTGGTATCATATTGGTTTGATATGTATTACTTATATCAAGGGAAGCTTAACATCTTCTCTATGTATAGATTCATGTTGAGTGTATCTCATATTGAGGAGCTTGACTGCTCTTCTCTATGTCTTACACGTGTATAGAGGGAGCTTCACATCTCCTTTTATATATTGTATATTATGCGTTATGTGATTAGGATTTAGTCATCTCTTTCATGTAATGCATATATGCATGGGGGAGTTAACTTTACATCTCTCCTCTTCATGAATGCATATCGCATATTCATCCTTCTTATTTGATTTAACTAAAGGGAGAAAATTGTTTTTGAGTTATTTATGCCCCTTTGTTGATGATTTGACACAAAGGGGAGAGAAATTTAGAGTTTTATATATGCATGTTTATTTAATTTACCTGTTTTATACAAAAAGGGGAGAAGAATTTTGAGAGTTTTATATATGCATGTTTATGTCATTTATATGCATGTTTATTTTTTTAATTGGTATCAGAGCATATATGTTTTGTTTTCAATTGGTATCAGAGCAAGTATGTTTTTTTATGCAAGAAGAATTTGAGAGTTTATATATGCATGTTTATGTCATTTATATGTATGTTTTTTTTTCAATTGGTATCAGAGCATATATGTTTTGTTTTCAATTGGTATCAGAGCATATATGTTTTGTTTATGCAAAAAGTATTCTTCATTTATGCATATATGTGTTATTTGTTTTATGCATACATTGAATATCTTTATTATTTATTGCTATCATGAGTTAAGGGGAGCTTCTATGAAGCTTAACTTTAATCCATGCATATATAACTCTATGAGTTTTGTCATCATCAAAAAGGGGGAGATTGTTGGCCCAGAGGCCCATTACTCTAGTTTTAATGATGATTAACTCATGTAGTTATAGTTTACTAATAATCTTGTGTTTAAATAGTTTCAGTGATTGACCAAGATATTAATAGGTGATTAGCTTCAACAAAGGAGTTTTAGAGCTTTCACATGTTATTCAAGAGCTCGAGCGTTAAGATCGCATCTAGTACTCGTTGGAGTCAAGCTCATTGGATCGCGTTTAGATCGAGTCGACTTGGAGAAGGAGTTCTACAAAAAGACCTCAGTTTGTGTTTAGTATGTTTAGATCATTGTAAAGATTAGATAGTATTGATATGCTCAAGTTCACATACACACACAAGTTTTAAAGTTTGTTGGTTTTGGTTTTTGGTTTACCGATTTTGGATTTCATGTCAAAAACATAGATATAATATCTTTCATGTACATTGGATATTATCCATATACAATATGCTTCAAAGTTGTTTCAATATCATGTTTTTGTTTTTAGACAAGTTTTGGAGAAAACGGTTTTCCATTTCAAAAATCCAAGTTTTGAAAAATACCGATTTTTATTTAAAGACTAATTTTAATATCACAAAAATAGTTCAAATGGTTTGTAATTTGTGTTGAATTTTAGTCACACATATTTGTATTTCAAAGATCTTATAAGAACTTATTTTTGTGAAATTTATGTGTATTTTATGGGATTTTTAGAAGGTAAAAAGACAAGTTTTTAATCCCTTAAATATAGTGACCTGGCCCTCTGCCAGTCGACTGGACGGTCGACCGAGGCAGAAGTCGGTTGACCGATCCGGTCGACCAAATGCACGAACATCGAACATGCAGACCTTATAGGCTGGAGGGCCGGTCGACCGACCCAGTCGACCGCCAGAGAGCTCTGCTCGACCGACAGAGAGCATCTGCTCTCTGTATCCAGGTCCGGTCGACCGGGCGGTCGACCGGTGGCTCAACGGTCATAAAAATGACTGTTGTCCAGTCGACCGGGCGGTCGACCGAAGGGCAATTTGGCCCTTTCCTGCTGCCAACGGGAAGATTTTTTGGAGGGTTATATATAGCCCCCTCCTTAGCTGATTTCACCAAGAATTTTAAGAGCAAAATTTTCTATCTTTCCTAGTATTTTAGCAACAAGTTTTCAAAGAGTTTTTGGGTTATAAAGATCTATCTTTATTTGTTTTAAAGTGTTAGAAAAATCAAAGAAAAATAGAGTCTTTGGAATTAGTTTTTGTTCTTTATTTCTATAGCCATCTAGAAGTTTCCCAAGAGTGTTTCTTTGTGATTTGTTTTCAAAACTCTTTGTTTTCTCACACTTGAGCTATCATATCTATCCTATCTATAGGATCTTATTTTTGTGAGAAAATTGGTTTGTGGTTGTTGAGACCACCAAGAGTTGTAACCTTCCTTGTATTTGTTGGTATCCCTCTTGTGTAGAGGTGATTGTGGAGGTTGAGTTTGGTTGTGTTGGTATCCCTCTAAGTGTAAAGGTGATTGAGGTTGTTGTTTGGCTTTGAGCCTTATCCCTCTATTGAGAGGTTGATCTTGTTTTGGCTAAGTGCCCATCCCTCTAAGTTTAGAGGTGATAGTTGTTGTGTGCCTTGTCTCTTGTGAAGAGGTTGTATTTGTTGGAGAGAGGAGTTGTGTACTCCTAAGTTGTATTACCCAAATCCTCAGTGGAGGTTCCCTGTATGGGAAGTCCTGTGTAGACGATATAGTGAAAATCCTTCTGTGTGAAGGCGGGGACGTAGAGCAGTGGCTCGAACCTCAAAATATATCTTTGTGTTTGCGATTGATCCACTGTCTCTTAACTCTCTCTCTTATATTATGCCTTGCATTATTTCATATTGTTCATATCATACTTATATGCTTTGTATTGTTTGTGTGCCTCACTTGTGTTGAACCAAGAGAGCTTTACATAGCACCTTAACTCTTATTTAGAGGAATTTAGATGAGATAGTCCAGAGCCCTTCACCGGGAATTCGGCTACACTCTTTGGTTACACTAAATGTGTTGCAATTTGTTTTAACTCAGCATAATTTGTCATTAGATTAGCCTTATACCTATTCACCCCCCTCTAGGTGTACTTTCACTAAGATGACCAAGGAAGACAATGATCGTTTATGTCTTCAAGAACTCGAAACCCTGGATGAGAAGCGATTACAAGCTCAGCAGCACGTTGAATTGTACCAAGCTCAAATCTCGAAAGCCTTCATGATCGGTCATATATACTGCATATCTATTGTCACATTCTCATATTTATTATATAATAAACTCTGCTTTTAATCATAATTATTGTCTAATTTATATGCAGGCCCATTGCTAGAGGAAAGGAAAGAGAAACGAGCCCAAAAGCCCATCAAAATTCTGATTTAATTTAGAATTAATTCAAATTCAGAAAATCAGGACAAATCATGATAAATCAGAGAAGTTGAAAACCGATTAAAACAAATCTTCCAAAATCAATCGGTTAAAGCCAGAGATCAAAGGCCGTTTTGTCAAATCCAGGAGCTGAAACAGCAAATCCAGCCGGACAAAAGGGTGCCACATCACACGCCATCCATACCTCCACCTGGATGTGGCCATTTGGCCACATCCAGGCCGCGGCCATTTGGCCACATCCAGGCCGCGGATCCGCGACCAAAGCCGCGAATCCGCGGCCGTTTGGTGGAGATAAGGGGAGCGTTTGCGTTGCTCCCCTATATCACCTCACTCCTCTCCCCTCTGGGTTTTTGCCTATAAAAGGCGGTTTTGTACTGAAAAAGGAAGCGACCATGCAGAGATAGACTTTAGGCAAGTTTTTTCTTCTTTTTAGTGTAGGTTTCTATTTTTCTTTTTATGTAATTTTCAGTTTTATTTATGTAATTCAGAGGAGATCAGAGTTTCATAGGAGAACGAGAGTGAAACTTGTAATGTGAGTGACACCGGTTTAAGTTGTTCTTCTTTTCTCTTATTGTTACAAGATTGAATCTATAGTTGCATTTGTAAGTTCTTCTTTATTTTTTGTGTTCTTCTTCTTCCTTTCTACTTTTCTTCTTTTTGGTATCAATTGCTATCCAAGTGAGTCTTATAGTATCGAAAGAGCCTTACCTTTGCGAGTGCCACCGATAGCTCATGACGATAGATTTTTAATCTCATTCTATATCATTTCATACTTGTATCGTCTTGATGATGTAATATGGAAGAGACGGGAATCAACTCTTATGGGCTATGCACTGATTGCCTCTACTTCAAGTAACATCATTGCCACAGATTCAAGGTAAGTATTGGGCCAAAGGAGGTAAGTAATTTTTAGTTTTCTTTCTTTTAATTTTTTAGTTTAGGTTACCAACACCATCAACACCCAACTCTTTTATCAATCTTTTCGATTTCTTTGTATATATCTCTTTTCTATTTTTTCCACCTTCTCAATCTACCACCTTCTACCTAACTTAACTTAAACTCATTTTCTTTTCTTTTTAAAGAACTAAAAGAAGATCTTTAACCATTGAATGTAACTTAAAAGAGAACTTGCTAAAAAAGCTTTCATCGCTAGTCCCTCCTTGTGGATCACGACCAGCATAGCCACTTACTATTGCGGTAGTATTTAATACTTGCACTCTTTATTCTATGTTATGAAATTTTGTACTCTTGTGTGCAGGTAAAACCTCAATCAAATTTTGGTGCCGTTGCCGGGGAGGGACGGTAAGTTATTCTCTTTATAGATTTACATTTTTAGTTAACTTTCTTATTTGTTCTTGGGTACAGGTTTGACAACAAGGAATTTTTGCTGCAGTGGACATATAAGTGGCCCTGGACTCTGCTCAAGAAAGCAGAGCCCAGAAGCCCTCAGATTTGCTACATTCCTATGGCAATCTGAGTGAACTACTAACCTATATTTTCTGCAGGTTGACTGAATTGCAAGGTTTAATATCTGTAGCTATTTATTTTCTTATTTGACTCACTGTACAGACATTTCTAATAACAACATTAAAAGATTGATTGTAAATGCTAAAAATGATTTAGACTTTGCATTTAGGCACGTGTCTATTTCGTTACATTTTCGATTTACTGTCGAAGAGTGCTGGAGCTAAGGTATGTGTGCATAGCATTTAGTATAAGGTTCATTCTTGTAAGAAATATTGCTTGAGTGTTACTTTTTTCTATATACTTGTACACTGCACTAAATTGATTTAGGGCTTGTCCTATAAACAAGATAAGGTGGGGAAGTCATTACCCTCCCTTAGACCACAAACAATCTCCTCACTCACTAACCCAAGTCTAACTAAAATTGAGTAGATGTTGGCACTAGGGACATCTCAGACTCAATAGGAGACTGACTTAAGGGGGAAGTTGATTTGAATTTGACTCTTGCCAAATGGTGTCTAAGGTTGGGTATTGAGGGGCGAAACCTCGAAGGCTGGTGGTTTGGCAAAATTAGGCTCGTTGCTTTAAGCACAGATACCTCCCACCAATCTTGTCCCTATCTGGCCGATTAACTTGTGGTCAGATTCAGCAATATACCCCCCGTGGACAGTTTAACCAGTTAGGAGTTGTCTAGGTCTAAGGTTTACCCTAACCTAGGTTAGATTTTTTTCTTTTTTATTTGTTTGCTTATTTGTTTGTTTTTCTTTGTTTGTGCTTGACATTTCCTGTGTGATATAGCTTATAACAATAATTTTTTTCAATTTTAAGGTAATCCATATTACACCCCGACCTCTTTTTCAGATATTACCAACCCGGCATATCATAACTTTAACCAACCTAGTGTGTCGGATTGGTCTTAGCCGAATCAATATAACCCATGCCCCCAATCTTTTGACCATAATTTTCAAAATAATTTCAACACTTCAAAGAGTCAATGGGGATTCACCTCCTCCGAGTTCAATTTTCAACCAACTTGTCCTCCTTAGCTACCTTGTCCACAATATTTTCAAGATTCATACTCAGTTTCACCAGTTCAAAAAAGAAAATCATCAATCTTGGAAATGAGTATGCGTGAATCCAAGTAACAATCACAAAATCTGACGGACTCACAATTTCACCACAATTCCAAAATAAAACTTCATCTTTTCAAGTCCAATCGCAACCAAACGATGAACCAATCGACAATGAAAAGATGCTTGAAGCAATGACTCAGGCTCAAATCGCTCGTAATCATGACATAGATATAATGATCCAAACTCTCCATTCTCACTGTTTGACCATTTCTGATATCGCTAACCATTCTGTTAGAGCCGAAGAATCATGTTGTTTTAGAAAACAAGATTCTATTCAAGCACACCCATTTGAACTTGCCCAAACCCCAAATTTTGAAAACAATTGACATTTTGGCAAGTTATCCCTTTCCTAAAATTGAACTTGAGAATGAATATGATCCTGAACCTAAACTTGGTAATTCAATTCTACTTCTTGATTCAATAATGACTCTGGTGTCTTCACCTGATTTCAATCTTTTTCCTGAGTCAACATTGGATCCTGTGCCAATTCATCATAAAATTGAATCGCCAATCTTTTATGATCATCATATTGATCTTGACCAATTTCATACTATTGAAAGTCCCATTGACAAATTGCAAGTTCTCATTTTTATGAATTGAACTTAATGAGAAATGTGGCCTAGATTCTCAATTTGTGATCCAGTTTAAATTCCTGAATCAATATTGACTCCTATTTTGTCACCCAACTTGAGTAATATTTTAGAGCCAGTTTTGATTCCCACACCTGTCATTCTTGAGCTTGAATTACCAATGTAAAGTCACATTCCGTTGTTGGGAAATGAATGTGGACTTGAGTTTCAACTTTTTGATTTGGACCCACTTCCTGAACCAATCTCGACTCCTAACCTTTACTTGATTTAAGTCACTTTTCTGAGTTGGTATTAGTTCCCGCACTTTCTAAGTCCAAGTCAATCATTCCATCTTTTCACACTCCATTTTGGACAAGGTGTTGATAAAATTGACTCCGAAATTATTTGTAAAATTTGAAAATTAGATGGGGTAAAATTCTTAATCATTCATATGTACATCATTTTAGTGGGTTATATTAGAGAGGTCTCTGGTAGGTTCCTCCGAACTCCACGCAAATTCGGTTGGGCTGCATTTCGTTGACCAATCAAACACCACCCGGAACCACCACCTTAAGGTAATATTTTTCTTCCCTTTCTTCTTTTCATGCATCTATGCATTAATTCATACATTGAGGACAAAGCATGAGATAGGTGGGGGGAGGGTTCTAACATAACTTAGGTTTTCCTTTTTATTAAAAAAAAGAAAAAAATTTAACATTTTCTTTACTTTTAAAACTTTTTGAAAATAGAAATAATATTTTGACATAATTTTTGTAAGAAATTAAGTCAATTTTAAGGAATAGGAAAATCAAAATTAGAATTTCTTATACTTGGTCAAAATAAGATTATTTGTTTGATTTTTAAGGTTAGGAAGAAAATTTGTAAAAGTAATTTAATCTTGATTTTTACCTTGATAAAATATGCATGCTTCATATACTTACACACTTAAGGTTCAAAAACAAAGATTCTTATGCCTTATTAAAAAAAAACAAAGATAATATATATATATATTAAAAAAATGCTCTGATTAAGCTGGGTATTTGTGCCTCATAAAGCATAAATATTCACGCCTAAAGGCAGTTCATATAATAAAATTCTTAGTTTTGTGGCCTTATTTGCTCGAGTCCTTAAATCCGTGGGGTGTTTTCTCACCCGGTGCCATAAGACCATTTGGTTTGGGAGTTACCGATTAAGGCTCGTTACATGAGCAGATTAGAAAGCCTAATAAAACTAAGGAATAATACCACCAAAAATAAAATAAAAATATATATTTATATATATAAATAAATAAATAAGGCATAAGAGTTAGAGTTAAAGAACCCTTATTCAAAACTTCACGGTCACGAAGGTGCATATGACTTAGAGTAAAGTAATAGACTAAATGAGAAGTACAATTTGACTCCTTACTTTGATTGATAACAAAAATTTTTGAATAGAGACTAAGTTTAGGAATGAAAATTCAGTTTTTCTATAACTTATAGATTACTTAATCCTTACAATAATATTTCAAATATTTTTCTCTTTCAAAAGTGTTTTCAAAATACTAATATTTTTCTCTTTCTTTATGGATTTTGTGGGTGCAATCCACCGAAAACTCTCACGAGACAAACTCGTCCTCTAGGGAAAACTTAGAGGTTTAACGGCTTGTTGCACATACTCAGTGCAATCGCGTGACCTGCGAAAGTGGTCTAATAATTTTTAATTTAGTTTTGTTGTTTTGCTCAAGGACGAGCAAAAGATAGGTATGGGGGTGTGATCGTCACATATACTGCATATTTATTGTCACATTCTCATACTTATTATATAATAAACTCTGCTTTTAATCTTAATTATTGTCTAATTTATATGCAGGCCCATTGCTAGAGGAAAGGAAAGATAAACGAGCTCAAAAGCCCATCAAAAATCTGATTTAATTCAGATTAATTCGAAATCAGAAAATCAGGGCAGATCATGATAAATCAGAGAAGTTAAAAACTAGTTAAAACTAATCTTCCCAAATTAATCGGTTAAAGCCAGAGATCAAAGGCCGTTTTGTCAAATCCAGGAGCTGAAACAGCAAATCTAGCCGGACAAAAAGGGGCCACATCACACGCCATCATCCATACCTCCCCCTAGATGTGGCCATTTGGCCACATCCAGGCCGTAGATCCATGGCCAAAGCCGCGGAACCGTGGCCGTTTGGTGGAGATAAGGGGAGCATTTGCTCCCCTTATCTCCTCACTTCTCTCCCCTCTGGTTTTTGCCTATAAAAGGCGGGTTTTTTGCCTATAAAAGGTAGGTTTTGTACTGAAAAAGGAAGCGACTATGCAGAGATAGACTTTAGGCCAGTTTTTCCTTCTTTTTAGTGTAGGTTTCTATTTTTCTTTTTATGTAATTTTCAGTTTTATTTATGTAATTCAGAGGAGATCAGAGTTTCAAAGGAGAACGAGAGTGAAGCTTGTACTGAGAGTGACACCGGTGTAAGTTGTTCTTCTTTTCTCTTATTGTTACAAGATTGAATCTATAGTTGCATTTGTAAGTTCTTCTTTGTTTTTTGTGTTTTTCTTCTTCCTTTCTACTTTTCTTCTATTTGGTATCAATTGCTATCTAAGTGAGTCTTATAGCATCGAAAGAGCCTTGCCTTTGCGAGTGCCATCGATAGCTCATGACGATGGATTTTTAATCTCATTCAATATCATTTCATACTTGTATCATCTTGATGATGTAATGTGGAAGAGACGGGAATCAACTCTTATGGGCTATTCGCTGATTGCCTCTACTTCAAGGTAACATCATTACCACAGATTCAAGGTAAGTATTGGGCCAAAGGAGGTAAGTAATTTTTAATTTTCTTTCTTTTAATTTTTTAGTTTAGGTTACCAACACATCAACACCCAACTCTTTTATCACTCTTTTTCGATTTCTTTGTATATATCTGTTTTCTATTTTCTCCACCTTCTCAATCTACCACCTTCTTCCTAACTTAACTTAAACTCATTTTCTTTTTCTTTTTAAAGAACTAAAAGAAGATCTTTAACCATTGAATGTAACTTAAAAAGAACTTGCTAAAAAAGCTTCCATCGCTAGTTCCTCCTTGTGGATCACGACCTGCATAGCCACTTGCTATTGCGGTAGTATTGAGTACTTGCACTCTTTATTCTAAGTTTTGAAATTCTATATTCTTGTGTGCAGGTAAAACCTCAATCACTTCAATAAGAAGGTTAAGCGGAGGGCATTCCGGAAAGGAGATTTAGTTTTAGCCATCAGACGTCCCATGATCATGATACATAAAACCAAAGGCAAATTTCAGCCCAAATGGGAATGACCATTAGTAGTAGAGTCAGTCTATTCAAATGGGGCATATCGCCTTATAACTCCAGACGGTGATACACTCATGATGCCAATCAATGGCAGATTCTTGAAGAAGTACTATCCTTGAGAGGATCCTTCTTCTGATCAGGTTAACACTACACCTCTGATCAGAACTTTCAGATCCAAGATGTTTGGAAGGAGCGCCAAGGAGCAGCTTCTTTCTTTCTCTAAACGGGTCATTTCGTCGTCAACCGGTGTCGAGCCAACCAAACACCAATTACATTGAAAGAGAAACAAGGCATGAATTTTGAGTTTTGCCTTGTCGCTCTTCTCAAGTTTTCTATATGCAATGGTGGCATAGCTTCCTGCTCATGTTCGATCAATCGAAGCTCGACCCAACAACCAAAGGGTCTGAATAATCGAATGGAAGATCAAATGAGTTTATCTGATGACTTATCAAGACAAACTCATTGAAGAAGGTTCCCTGCACTCCAATATAAAAACAAAATAAGGGTCGACAGAGACCCCACAAGGAAGGATAATCTCTGGATAAATTCTCGCGGAATTCGTGTACACTCCTTGGATCCCTAGCTCATCTACGGAGTGAAACCCAGGAGACACACTACAACCACAACGCCTTTAACGGCTGAGGAAAGAGGAAAATGTTAGCTCTTAAGCCCAACATGAGTTCTCGACAACTCATCATGCTGAGGGGAATAGCATGACTAGTCCAACCCAAACGGTAGTTGGTAAAGGCATATCAAACCCGCTGACAGCTGAGGATTTGCTAAAAATCCTGAGGGACCTGATCCCACTTCATTCCTCTCTAAATCACTTACCAATTCCCGCCCATGGAATGGTAGGACCACATAAAATAATATTCATTTCCTTGTAAAATGAATCACGAGCTGAACTTATCATGTTAACACTAAACCTCTGATAGTGAGACTCAAGCATGTTCCCCGGCAGATAAAATCAATATCCCCAGCAAATCAAGCCCTACTTGCCATTCTCTTCAATAGAATGATAGGTCCACACAAATTGTTGTTATGTTCAAACACCTCTAAGAGTAAATAAATCCTTGTCAAGTTAACATCACACCTCTGACAGGCTGCCTCCTAAATCCCCATGGATTTCTTTTTGTCACGTTAATGATTACCTCTGACATATAAATCTCTTATGGAATTCTTTTTCTAACTCCCTAGCGAGTTTTTGGTAGACTACCCTCGAGGTCTATTATTTTCCTTTTAAGTCCCAGCTGGTTGTCACGCTAACAATATACCACTGACAATTTCTTCCAAATAACATCCGAAGGAGATATCAAATTCCCCACGGAGTTTATAATCAAGTCTTATTTCCCCTAGTGGAATTATTTCTTTTACCGTTATGTCCAGCTTGTCACCTCTGAACGGTAGAAATCCTGAGCTTGTGGTTTCTCAATTGGTTATGTCCATATTACCTCTGAACTGACAGATAACCAAGTCTCATCTTCTGGTCCGATAGAGACTACTCCTTTGCCATTATGTCCAGTTCGCTACCTCTGATCGGCAGGGCTCTAAGTCTAGCAACTTCCAATTAGTTATGTCCATATTACCTCTAAACCGACGAATGCCTAGATTTCTCCCTTGTATGGTACTCTAACTGTCATGTCCAGTCACCCACCTCTAAACAGATGAGCCCATAACTTTGATCTCCTTTCCTCTATCAAGGCCGGGAGTTCTTGCTGTCATGTTAACATTAAACCTCTAAACAGTAGAAATCCTGAGCTTGGTGGTTTCCCAATCGGTTATGTCCATATTATCTCTGAATTGACAGAAAACCAAGTCTCATCTTCTAGTCCGGTAGGGACTACTCCTTTGTCGTTATGTCCAGTTCGCCACCTCTGAACGGCAGGGCTCTGAGTCTTGCAACTTCCAATCGGTTATGTCCATATTACCTTTGAATCGACGAATGCCTAGATTTCTCCCTTGTATGGTACTCTAACTGTCATGACCAGTCAACCACCTCTGAACAGATGAGTCCATAACTTTGTTCTCCTTTCCTCTATCAAGGCCAGGAGTTCTTGCTGTCATGTTAACATTAAACCTCTGAACAGCGGATTGCAAGCCTGAGACCCCTTAGTTGGTTATGTCCAGTCAACCACCTCTGAACCAAAAGGAGCCCAAATTCAATCTATCTCAGTAGTCTTTTATGGACTAGCTGCCAAGTTAATACGACTACCTATGGCAGTGAATTCAAAGTTTAGTGTGTCTTAGTCTATCATGTTCAGTTTATCACCTCTGAATAGACGGCCTAAAGTCAGGTTCACCTCCATGTTGTCATCATGTCCGGATCATCACCTCTGAATGACAAAATTTTGACCAATCATACCTAGTTTGCCACTTTCAACTGGCAAATCATAGACTTCATTTTTCTAGTTCAGTAGGAATCATCATGTAGTTGTGGTGTCTAATCCATCATAACCCATTCGTAAATCTGATGGTCTTTAATCTGTCATGTTAATATTTACCTCTGAACAATAAAATCATAGACTTCATTTTTCTACTTCTCAAAATTATTGGTGACAGTTGACCAAATAACTAATTCTATCATGTTGTCGACCTCTGAATAGAATTAGTTGAAGACTATACCGTTATCTCCCTTCTTTTTGAGAATTGTGATGTAACTCGAAAACATTGCAAACTCAGAAGATAAGGCAAGCAGGAAATGCAACAAAAGACTCAAATAAGTTTATGTTTATTGATTCAAAAAGAAGGAAAATGAGGGGGATACATTGATCACAAACTACTAGGGTGCTTCGTAAGACTTGATCCGTTCCTCGAGGGCGGCAAGCTTGTTCTTTCTTTCTTCAGCAGCTCTGATAAATGCCTGCGATCTCACTCGACTTCATTTAAGTTCGCTGTCTGGGACAGATGATTGAGGTTGGACCTGCACAAGAATACAGAATTTCAGAACATAGAATAAAGAGTGCAAGTTACTCAATTCTATCGCAATAGCAAGTGGCTATGTGGGTCGTGATCCACAAGGAGGGACAAGCGATGGAAGCTTTTTAGTAAGTTCTCTTTTAGGCTACAACGTATGGTTAAAGTTCTTCTTTAGTTCTTTAAAAGAAAAAGGAAAATTTGAGTTAAACTTGAATTAGGAAGAAGATGGTAGATCAAGAAGATGGAGAAACTAGAAATGATATGTACAAAGAAATGAAAAAGGAGTGATAAAAGAAGTGGTAGATTGTGGTGTTCTAATTAAAGAAATAAAAGAAAAGAATCTAAAAGTTACTTACCTCTTTTGGCCAAATGCTTACCTTGAATCTTTTGCAATGATGTTACCTTGAAGTGAGGCGATCAACATATAGCCCATAAGAGTTGATTCCCATCTCCTCCACATTATTCATCAAGACGTTGCAAGTATGAAGTGCTACAGAATGAAACTAAAAATCCATCGTCATGAGCTATCGGTGGCACTCGCAAAGGAAAGGCTCTTTCGATGCTTTAAGACTCACTTGGATAGCAATTGGTACCATAAGAAGAAAAGTAGAGAAGAAGAAGAAGAACACAAAAACAACGTATATACAAAAGGGGAACTACAGATTCAATTTTATAACAATAAGAGAAAAGAAGAAAATCTTACACCGGTGTCACTCTCAGCACAAGCTTCATTCTCATTCTCCTATGAAACTCTGATCTTCTCTGATTTACATAAATTAAAACTGAAAATTACATGAAAGAAAAACAAAAACTTATACTACAAAGAATGGAAAAGTGGACTAAATTCTATCTCTGCATGGTCGCTCCTCGTACGCTCTGAAAATCCCAGTATTTATAGGCAAAACCCAACGGGAGAGGGCGTAGGAAGATTGGGGGAGCAAATGCTCCCCAACTGCTGCAACAAAGTCCCGAAAACGCGGCTGTGGCTGCGTTTTCGCGGCCTGGGTATGGCCAGGTGGCCACACCCAACTGGTGGGGGTCCCTGATTTCGAGAGATTATTTTATCTTCAGCTGGATTTCTCGTTTTAGCTCCTGCATTTGACGAAACGGCGTTTGATCTTGGGCTTAAACGATTGATTTGAAGAGATATGTTTTTAACTGATTTTCAACCGATCTGAACCGACCAGATCTGCCTTGATTTACTGACTTCGAATTAATTCTAATTTAAATCAGAATTTGATGGGCTTTTGGGCTCGTTTCTCTTCCTCTCCTTTAATAATGGGCCTGCAAATAAATTAAACAATAATTAGGAAAAGCAGAGTTTATTTCTATAATAAGTATGAGAATATAATAATGAATGTGCAATATTAGCGACCGATCACACCTCCATACCTATCTTTTGCTCGTCCTCGAGCAAAACAATTAAACAAAAAATTATTAGACCACTTTCGCAGGTCACGCGATTGCACTGAGTATGTGCAACAAGCCGTTAAACATCTAGGTTTCCCCTAGAGGACAAGTTTTGTCTCATGAAGGTTTTCAGTGGATTACACCCACAAAATTCGTACAGAAAGAGAAAAATGTTAGTATTTTGAAAACACATTTTGAAAGAAAAATATTTGAAATATTATTGTAAGTTTTAAGTAATCTATAAGTTATAGGAAAACTGAATTTTTCATTCCTAAACTTAGTCTCTATTCAAAAATTTGTTATCAATCAAAGTAAGGAGTCAAATTGTACTTCTCATCTAGTCTATTACTTTACCCTAAATCATATGTACCTTTGTGACAGTGAAATTTTGACTAAGGGTTCTTTAACTCTAACACTTATGCCTTATTTATTATTATTATTATTTTGTGCTATTATTCCTTAGTTCTATTAGGCTTTCTAATCTGCCCATGTAACGAACCTCTAATCGGTGACTCCCAAACCAAACGGTCTTAGGGCACCGGGTGAGAAACACCCCAAGGACATAAGGACTCGAGCAAATAAGGCCACAAAACTAAGGATTTTATTATATGAACCGCTTTTAGGCGTGAATACTTATGCTTTATTAGGCACAAATACCCAGCTTAATCAGAGAATTTTTATATATTTTTTTCTCAAACTTATCTAATCATCTTTCGCATAAATATCAAGGCTTACTTAGGCCAAAGAGCCTACCTAATCAATAATTAGATTTGTTCATCTTTCATAAATATATTTTTTTTCTCTTCTTTTTTTTTATTTTTTTCTTTTATAAGGCATAAGAATCTTTGTTTTTGAACCCTAAGTATGTAAGTGTATAAGGTGTACATATTTCTTCAAGGTAAAGATCAAGACTAAATTACTTTCACAAACTTTTTCCTATCCTTAGAAATCAAACAAATAATCTTATTTTGATTAAGTATAAGAAATCCTAATTATGATTCTCCTATTCCTTAAAATTGACTTAGTTTCTTACAAAAAATATGTTAAAATATTGTTTCTATTTTCAAAAGTTTTTAAAAGTAAAGAAAATGTTAATAATTTTTTTATTTTTTTTGTTTTTTTATAAAAAGAAAAAACCTAAGTTATGTTAGACCCTCCCCCACACCTATCTCATGCATTGTCCTCAATTATGAATTAATGCATAGATACATGAAAAAGAAGAAAGGGAAGGAAAATATTAGCTTAAGGTGGTGATTCCGGTGGTGGTCTGATTGGTCCACGAAATGCGGCCGAATCGAATCGAATTTTCGTAGAGTTCGGAGGAACCCACCAGAAATCTCTCTTATATAACCCACTAAAATGATGTATATATGAATGATTTTTATTAAAAATTTAACCCCATCTAATTTCCAAATTTCATAATTAATTTCGGTGTCAATTTTGTCAACCGCCTTGTCCCAAAATGGAGTGTGAAAAGATGAAATGATTGACTTGGACTTAGGAAGTATGGGAACTAATACCGACTCAGGAAAGTGACTTAAGTCAAGTAAAGGTTCAGGAGTCGAGATCGGTTCAGGAAGTGGGTCCAAATCAAGAAGTTGAAACTCAAGTCCACATTCATTTTCCACAATAGAATGTGACTTAATATTGGTGATTCAAGTTCAAGAATGACATGTGTGGGAATCAAAACTGACTCTAAAATATTACTCAAGTCGGGTAACAAAATAGGAGTCAATATTGAATCGGAAATTTTAACTGGATCACAAATTTGAGAATCTAGGTCACATTTCTCATTGAGTTCAATTTCATAAAAATTAGAACTTAACAATTGTCAAAGGGACTTTCAAAAGTATGAAATTGGTCAAGTTCAATGTGATGATCATCAAAGATGGGCGATTCAATTTCATTATGAATTGGCACAGGATCCAATGTTGACTCGGGAAAAAGATTGAAATCAGGTGAAGACACCGGAGTCATTATTGAATCAGGAAGTAAAATTGAATCACTAAGTTGAGGTTCAGAATCATATTCATTCTCAAGTTCAATTTCAGGGAAGGGATAACTTGCCAAACTGTCAAAGTCATTTTCGAAATTTGAGTTTGGGCAAGTTCAAATGATTGTGCTGAAATGGAGCCTTATTTTCCAAAACAACATGACTCTTCGGCTCTAACAGAATGGTTAGCGACATCAGAAATGGTCAAACGGTGAGAACGTAGAGTTTTGACCATCATATCTATGTCATGATTACGAGCGTTTTGAGCCTGAGTCATGGCTTCAAGCATCTTTTTATAGTTGATTGGTTCATCGTTTTGTTGCGATTGGACTTGAAAAGATGAAGTGTTATTTTGGAATTGGTGGTGAAATTGTGAGTCCATCAGATTTTGTGATTGTTGTTTGGACTCACGCATACTCATTTCCAAAATTGATGGTTTTCTATTTTGCACTGGTGGAATCTTGAAAATATTGTGGACAAGGTGGATAAGGAGGACAAGTTGGTTAAAAATTAGACTCGGAGGAGGTGAATCCCCATTGACTCTGTGAAGAGTTGAAATTATTCTAAAAATTATGGTCATAAGGTTGGGGGCATGGGTTATATTGATTCGAATAAGACCAATCCGGCACACTTTGTTGGTTAAAGTTATGATATGTCGGGTTGGTAATATCCGAAAAAGAGGTTGGTGTGTAATATGGATTATCATTAAGATTGGAAAAATTGTTGTTATAAGCCATATCACACAATAAAACACAAACAAAGGGAAAAAAACAAACAAATAAGCAAACAAATAAAAAGAAAAAAATCTAACCTAAGTTAGGGCAAACCTTATGCCTAGACGACTCCTATCTGGTTAGACTGTCCACTGGGGGTGTATTGCCGAATCTGACCACAAGTTAATCGGTCAGGTAGGGTAAGATTGGTGGGAGGTATCCGCGCGGAAGCGACGGGCCTAATTAGGCCAAACCACCAGCCTTCGGGATTTCGCCCCTCAATCCCCAACCTTAGTCACCCGATTAAGCCAAACCACCAGCCTTCGGGATTTCGCCCCTCAATCCCCAATCTTAGTCACTGATTTTAGCTCCTGCATTTGACGAAACGGCCTTTGATCTTGGGCTTAACCGATTGATTTGAAAAGATATGTTTTTAACTGATTTTCAACCGATCTGAACCGACCTGATCTGCCCTGATTTACTGACTTTGAATAAATTCTGATTTAAATCAGAATTTGATGGGCTTTTGGGCTCGTTTTTCTTCCCTCTCCTTTAGTAATGGGCCTGCAAATAAATTAAACAATAATTAAGAAAAAGTAGAGTTTATTTCTATAATAAGTATGAGAATATAATAATGAATATGCAATATTAGCGACCGATCAACAGACGAGCCTCAATTTCAGCCAAAGTTTCCCTCTGAGTTCTCTCCTGCTGCAGGATTTCATCATTTTGAGTTTTGAGCTGCTTCAGCCGAGCGATCTCCTCAAGACGCACCGGTTCAGCCTTAGATAGAAGAAGATTGGCCATTTTAATCATTTCCTTGGCCTTCTTAACTTTATCCTCGGCATCAAGAAGAGCACTACTGGAAGCGTCAATGGCATCTCCAATCTCTACTTTCCTTGTTTCCAAAGGGAAAATTCCCCACCCGCTATAGAAAAAGGGAAAATTTCCTACTCGCTATGGGGAGTTCGATGATCGGAGGAGGGGATGACGCCTCCGTAGCAGAGGTCGCCACCTCTTGCTTGCACGTCGTTTGGGGGCCATGAAGAACTGTGAAGTTCTGAAAATTCGAATGAGGAAGAAGAAGAAAGAGAGAGAGAGAGAGAGAGAGAGAGAGAGAGAGAGAGAGAGTTTCGCTCTCTGGAAATTCAAAGAGTTTTTAAGATCATGCACATCAAAGCTTCATCTTAGAACTGCATATCTACTATCATGTTCCAAAATCTGTGTAATTAGCTGTGGCCTGATACAAATACCTGCCACACAAGTAGTGTTCCTACATCCACGTTGCCCATACTGAATTTGAATTGTAAAACCTCCAAAGTAATCAAATACGTGCACCTATATTAATATCTGATATACGTCTCTCATACCAAGACCTCCCTCAGCTTTAGGCCTAGATATCCTTTCAGCTCCATGCATGCATCCTATTGTTCCAGAAAAAACTTAACAAATAGTCTCTCAAGCTCCTTAACAATAGACCCTAGCAATTTGAAGGACCCGACCCAGTATGCCAAATGTTATAAAGAACACTTCTGATCAATTCAGCTCTACCAGCAGCTGAAAGGGACTTCACCATCCAACATCAATCCTGGTTCTCATTTTGTCAATGAATGAAGAGAAATGTCTAGGCTTTGGGTAAGAGATTAACAAAGGTAAACCCAAATATTTAATCGGTAATAAGCCCAATGGAATGTCAAGAACATTTGCAATATCAAGCTTGTGACACCCTTTGCAAAAGAAAACCTTGCTTTTTCTGTTTGTTCACAGTGAGACCAGTGAACAATCATAATTCTTCAAGCAACTCAATAATAGTATTTGTTGATTGCATATCGCCTTTACAAAAAACCAACATATAAACAGCAAATAAGATGTGGGAGGTATTTGTCCTATCAATTCTCTTCATAGGCTTTAAAGAGTTAAAAGCAAGTGCAATATCTATGCTGATGGACCCAAACTCCATAACCATCACAAAAATATTAGGTGAGAGGATCACCTTGGCAAATACCTCTGATGCGGACATCCGACGATACTAGAGGCGCCACGAATTTTTTGTTTTATTGATCAGAGTCTGTATTTTTATTTATTTTAGCTTGTGGAGCCTTGTTATTTTCTCTTTTTTTATTTTGTTCTCCTTTTTTTAGTCCCATATCAGTTATGTGGTGAAAGTCTTGTAAGCCTATATAAAGGCATGGATTGAATAAATTTAGAATGAAGTTTGATTAATGAAATTTAGATTATTTTTGAGATAAAAGTTCTCTTGAGTTTTGGGTGTGAAATCCAAATCCAGTTAACCCTTATCCCCTTTTATAAAATTCTATCCCTATCTCAAATCTTACCCCTTTCTCTCAAATCCCAGTTACAAAAATCAACTCCACATCCTCTCATATCAACTTTCGGCCAAAAATTAAAATAGAAAAAAATAAAAAATAAAAAAATTACAAAGCCAAAAGTAAAAAAAAACCAGCCAATCCATTCAATCTCCTTTTTCCCCTCCTTTTCCCCGTGGGTCCCGCGAGGCCCCCACCTCCCCTTATTATTCTTCCTCCTCTTTCAATTCCAATCCAACCCATTCACAACCAATCAAAATATTTACAAAGCCAACTACAAAGATCAAAACCACTGCTGCCAAGATTATTCGTGACCTCGCCGACTACTCCTCTTCTCCACTTCGCCTCCTCTACCAAAGCTCTCCGACATCATTCCCTCCACAGCCAACACCATCTCGTGGCCAAGCATGGCCTTGCTTCCATGGCAGATCTAGTCATCCACCGACTCCATCTCTCCCACTTGAGTCCATCAACGACGATCACAAAGTCATCCTCCTCTCCCGCCCTCCCTATTGGGACGGAGACTTGCCACCTTCTTCCAGCATGCTGCTACTGAAGCCCAAGCGGGTTCAATAGGCTAAACCTGACCCGCCATCACCTCGCATCTGTTCCCCACAACATCACATCAACAAGTCAGTGCATGTACATTTTCAACTTCGGCAAATAAAGAATTGTCTAAAGAAAGTTCAACCAAGAATCAACAAGCGCAAAGATCAACAAGAGCAAGTCAACAGTAATACAGTACGGTTACCTGAGAACGAGCTTCTCAGTAGGTAAAATTCTTAAGTTAACAATTAGAGCATCATTGAATAACCATATTATTTATCTCTAATTTATTATCAAAATTTCTGTTGTCCATAATAATCGAAGTGTGTGTGATTCTGTTAACACTTGTAATCTATTATTGCTGATATTGAGATTAGGACTATTACAAACTTTGAGTATTGTGATTGGAATTGTCAACACTAGAAATAGCTACACTACAATTACAAATATTGTTAAAATTCAACTTGTGATAGTACTAGTTTTAAATATTTTCCTACTGAAGATCACTATTTTTGTGTGAAACTTGCAGCATTCAGATCTATCACTGATATATCACACCATAGTGTCCCCGTTTCACATCAATTTGGTATCAGAGCATGATTTAGATAGGGAAACTTGCATCATCATACAGTTAGGAAATTCATAATTTTTTCCTTCGCATAAATTATCTTTTTTTTAAAAAAATGAATTTTGTTTTTAAGCATTTATTAGGAAAATTGTTTTGTTTTCTCTGCATTAAAAAAATCAGTGCATATAGGAATTCTCAACATTTAGCTTAGAGTCGAGTCAACCCCATCACCAGATGGATCCCCACCTTGCCACAACACTTGCCGCCATAAGTGCTCAACTCAATAACCTACTCCGAATCTCAGATAACGTGAACAAAACTTTAGATAGGATCATAGATAAAGAGATCGTGATGAAGTTTGATGGTCCCATTCTCCCATGGCCATGCGCGTGATAAAGGAGTCCAGCAACAGAGACTTCTCTAAGCTTAGTCCCACAATTAAGTGTTACAAGTGTCAAGGCTATGGCATGTTGCTGCCAACTGCCCAACTCCAGTCAAAGTCGATCAAGTTAGAGAACTCCCCGTAACAAATTTGGAACCTCTTCTCTGCTCCATTACTGTCGACTCCTACTATTATTGTCTATTCTGATCATCGACTTCTTTCTCCTCTATTACTGATCCCCTCCCCTGTGATCATGGAGCTTGTTGAAATCCTCTCTGAAGACCTCTCGGATAAGCCACCACCGATGCATGAAACCCAACACGCCACTGATTTAGCCCCAGAAGCTAGTCTTCCCAGCTTGCCACACCATAGGATGGATTCTATTGCACCTATTGAACTCAAAGAGCAAGCTAATGAGTTATCACTAGAGAACAAGCAATAGTGCCTTGTCCCAATAAACACCCATGTTTATGAGGAAAAATTTTAGAGCTATATAGTGACCAAAGATGTTGGTCAGATCAGGGATGTTACCATCTATGGTTGATCCGCATCCGAAAATTTAAGGGATGTCGTTATGGGAGAACCTTACGGTTAAACAAAAGGGTCAGTATTTTCATTGGGACTTTACCTATTAAAATATCTCTCATAATTGTTAATAAGGTAACCGGTAAACTATCACATACATTTATGTTGGTATGCCTAATAATCCCTTTTGATAGAGGTCGTGAGTATTGTTGACCCCTTGAACCAAGTGCCTAATCTTTTTCAGTCCAATAGGGAGTCAAGTTACCCTTTTGCATATATAGGCACTAAAATGAGCTCTCTTTGTTACTGTTCATTCTAAAGTATTCGTAGTCTGCATACGAATCTACATCATATTTTTCATACACGTGTACGATCTACACAGGGGAAATCAGTGATATATTTGAACAATACAATACTAACTGTAACTATGAGCATGTGTCAGGAAGTTATCTCTTAGTGTTGACAACTTAAGATGGTTCGGATTTGTCCAAAACGGTTTCCCTGGGAACTGTTAATGATTTGCATGTTGTAGTAGTTGTAGGTTGTCTAAAAATCATTAGAAACAAGTCCTCATACGCGGGCCTTACTTCAACATGAAGGTCAACTAAAACATGAAGTTCACATCTATTGGCAAACACAGACTTCAAACGCTTAAGCAACTCCGCATTTCACCTCAAACGCGGGCCTGAGCAACTCAACGTCTTTCTTCAAATGTGGGTCTGAATAACTCCGTATCTCACTTTAAACGCGAGTCTGAACAACTCTGCGTCTCCATTCAAATGCGGGTCTGAGCAACTCCGCGTCTCAATTTTAATGCGTGCCTATGAGCGTTGCGTTTTGACTTAAAGGCAGCCATGAGAAGACTGTGAGCACCGCGTCTACACAACAGCGCGATGTCTGTGTCCAGTACGAGACCCGCGTTTCTGTTGTAACTGATCCCCATTACTGGGTCAATTAACTCCCCACATAATGTGAGAGTTAATCCCCATGATGGAGGGATTCTAGGGGACAATTATACCCTTATGACCCCCTATAAATAGCTCAAGAGCTATGAACAGGCAGAGGTTTTTCTGAGACAATGGGTTGAGAATTCTCAAGCTAAAAACTTCTTTCTTTTCAACCTCAAAGGTTCAGAGAGAGAGAGAAAGAGAAATTAGTGAATTCTAAACACTTAGTGTGTTAAAAACAAAGTCCTTTTCTGATTACTTTTTCAAAAGCACCCCAAAGCAAATCTCGAAGAGAAGCTTGCCATTCAGCTGGTCATCGGAGAACAAGAACCACTCTCTATCGCCATATTAAGAAGCCAGTCTTAAATAAAGGGGAGATCTAGATATTCTCCTCTCTTTTGTAATCAGAGTTTGATCCGTTGTAACTTTCTTTTCATATCAAAGAAATTTTTACACGCTTCAATTTTTTTGACTAAAGAAAAGATGACAACTCCGCTAGGGACTTCATTCTCTACTGATGAGAACGTTGTGGCGCTAACTGATGTCTAGCTCCTTGGGAGGATAGTGGAATCCCTTGTCGTTGAATTTGACTAAGAGAAATTTGAGGAATTTTTTCCTCGGGCTCTGCTAGCTCTAAGACAATGCGATAATACCGCAAAGTCTCTTCGGGGACTCACTCTCGAATATCTTCAGAGATTTCTCCAGAAGTGGCCCACACTCGTGCTCACAGCGTAAGCAGCGCCACTTTTATCGAGATTTTGAAAACCTCTCGTGCAGCCTACATAACCCGCGTCAACGTCTCTCAGGAGACCCGCAGGGGTAATGCATCAGCACACGATGAAAGCGACGGTGAATATCAATCTCACCATCACTGTCCTCTTCGAACTCTGCAATTCCAGGTTGTCGAGAGTTCCCAACAACCCTTGCGACTTAGCCGGAATACTGAATGTCGATGAAGGCATCACGCTCGTCAATACTAGATCGAAAACTCTGCAGACACAATCTATTCTACAGATACAGAATGCGAGGTTCAGGCCCGCATTTCTCTGAAGCAACACGAGGACCGCGTTTCTGTTCTAGAACACGAGACCGCATTCCTCAAACACGCGTTTCAGCATCCAAACGCGAGACCCGCATTCCGCTTGCTCTAAAATGCGAGACCCGCTTTCTGCCTATACCAGAATGCGACTCCCGTGTTTCTAGTACCAAGCGCGATGGCCGCCTTCTAAGGCAAACTCAGTCAACGCTTGAGGTCTGCATTTCAACACCTCATGAGGTTTGCGTTTCAACAAAGAAACGCGAGGTTCGGCTTCAGACTAGCATGTCTCTAAGACATACAGAACCAAAAAGCACTCAGCCCCATGGATTTGAGGCTAGTTCTTCAGATGTCCCCACAATGGATCTGAGGGACTACCTGACAAGGAAGATGTGTCCACCAAATCACTCCTCGATTCCACTGCGAGTGGCTATCTTAGCAGTGCTTTCTAATTGCCACTGTGGCTTTCAGATAACCAAGCTCTCTATTTTTTAGCTGGTTGTCAGCGACTCAACCGACTTCAAACTCGGCCAAGAGACACGATCCTGGAGGAATGAGTCATTCCCGGACGTCGAATACCCGGAGGTAACTGCAAACATGGTGGGGTCGAGTTCCACACCACACAACAGTCCAAAGAGAAGCAACTGGCTGTCAGTTCAGAGGAGTCAGATGTTAAACAATCTCCAGGCTTGATGGATATTCTTGTCGAACCTGAAGGGGTCTACCGACACACTCGAGCCTATATGGGAATGATTACCCTAGTTGACTACAGTTTGTTAGCCAGGGGAATTGAGGCGAACGACGAGCATTCCCTTATCATTGAATCCCAATCTTCAAATTCTAATTCAAAGAGAACAACCTTTGCTTACATGGCAGGATATCTCG